>DWNE01010725.1:0-10187 GCA_018249875.1 Cecropterus toxeus
GAGGCGACCATCTCAGTCCTCGGGAGTAGCAACGCATCTGTGGTAGACTTCATATAGAACCTACTGTACTATATGAAGTTACTTACAAATGTCCATGGGCGGCAGTAACCGGATTTTCTAACAGAATCAAGGAATTTCAACATATATGTTGAAATTCCTTAATTCTGTTAGAAAATCCGTGCCCAGCATTAGGATAATATTTGGGTTAGAGACGTTTGCAGTGCGTTTATAAGGATGCTTTGCGTAATATATTTTATGATCATTATTAAATCGACTTATATCGCAATGTGACGCTTCCAACATGCATTTTTAAGATTATCGCTGTTATAGAAACAGTTGGCAATTCAAACATTTGTTTGAAATAAAATAACATACGCAGCGGTGCGCTTGCTTTAGATGAACAACAAATTAATTTTCATCAATTAATTACTATTATGCCATTATGTATTGTCATCATCCATAGAATAAACACGCAATTATAAATTTGTATGACATTGAAATATGTCGCTATATGTATAACAGAGCTGATTGAATTAATTACTATTACGCCATCATCCTTAGAATAAGAACGCATATTATAAATTTGTATGACATGGAAATATCTCGCTATATAACATGAGAGCTGATTGCAAAGACATGCATCTTTTCGGTAACTATAATTTCACAGTCGCAAATCATGTTATTATAAGAAATAATCATTTTTGTAATTGTCGCCTCCTATACAAATGAGCCAGCAACTGCACCCCTCCACCGAAACATTAGTTATTTATACTACTTGTGTAGTTATATGAAATTTATTTAATACTATTTTATTTCTTTTGCTAACCATTAGTATCAATTAAAAATGTTAATTATACGCACAGCCAAGATTTATCTGAAATCAAATATTTATGTTATAGAACATAGCATTGCCAAAATAGACGTGTAGTTCATCTGTAATAAACTCCAACAGAACTTGTCGAAATGATGGAATACAGTTCCAGGCGATGGTTACCACAACATTACAAGTATGTTAGTGGTCTGGATTCGATTCCTAGCTACGCATCTGTGATTTACCGTATGTTTTGTGTATTTCTTTTAATGTTAATGAAAATGACACTGAGGAAACTTACAAGTAAGTGTTCGTTTCACTGTGTTCAAAATAAAATGAAGTCTACCAACCAGCGTTTATTTGGGTATACTCCGCATTTAACTTCTTTGAGCCTAATAGGCCTATGATATCAATTTCGAGACTGACGCATCTCTGAATTAATAAATTTATATACGTATTACAAAAACATCATTTTCTTTAACGATTAGAGAAAACAACTTGAGACTTCGTAATTTACTCGAATCCTACCAACCCACATATGTAACCATTAAACAATTTATAAATATTAGACATTAATGTGTCTATTTTTTTCTTTATTATTGACACCGACATGCAATCATACCATCTGTATGAACAGTAAGGTGTCATGTATTATAATAAATTTAGTCCCATTTGAACATAACATCCACCCAACTATACTTTTAATAAGAAGTCCGTTATACGAATAATTATCATACATATTCCCTTCATGTATTATATTGCTTGTGTTATAACTTGGTTTATGACTACTACACTAAACATTAAGAGTAAACTAGCCGTCAA
Organism: Cecropterus toxeus; assembly: GCA_018249875.1. NCBI lineage: Eukaryota > Metazoa > Arthropoda > Insecta > Lepidoptera > Hesperiidae > Cecropterus > Cecropterus toxeus. The sequence continues at coordinate 1,634 of DWNE01010725.1, forward strand.
AGGCGAAAACGCGAAAGACCCAGAATTGTTCAATCTAAGTACTAAACGTACCAAAAGGACATACGATGCTTGATATAAATTTGTGGAAAAAAAGAAGCACGAAGAACAAACTAAGTGGTCAATGCCGACCTTATTATAATCAAATCTGAGAAGACGATAAAAAGACAACAAACTACCATATTCCTTCCCCTTTACTATGGCTTGTTTCCTAATAAAGGTTGAATGTTTGAAATCCGTTTACCAAGAGATTTGCTACAGTTATGATTCCCAATCAACTTTAGATACGTTTGAAACCTTCTTTAAGATAAACAATACGCACAATAGATTACATTTACTACTTAACTATAAGTAAGGAGACCTTGAGATAGACACTTGCGCCTGTTGGAGCAAAGCCGAAAATGTTTGTTGCTACCCCATATGTATGTTAAATATGGAAGTAACCAATGAGCATACATTCCACGATAACTTATCTTCGTTGCTTATCTGTAATCAACTTCAAATTAGACTCGCCTGAGGTCGGCCACAGATGCGTTGCTACACCGAACAACTAAGTTGGTAAGACTCGCATAATTCTATCTCCTACCGAGAAATCATGAACGCTTGTCTATATTGTTATGAGGCAGATATAAGTTCAGCGGTTGGGTCTCGGGGATTGAACCATAGAGTGCTATATTTCTATTTAAAAAATCCTACTCAATTCGAGAATAGATAGAAATTCATCGACAAAATTTACGTTGCAATTCGATCTATCGAAGCGAAATCGACAACTTAGATTACTACCTGGAGTATCAAAACAGCTCTATTTTCGCAAAGAGCTGACATACTTAAAGGCGTTACAGAATGATACCGTAACCTAACGCGACTCTGAGCGTTGAGCAGTACGCTACCGTTACGTGAACATACCATTTTTCAAGCAAACTCCGAAATTGCATTACATTTCTGTGTATGATACTGCAACACCTTTATGTCGACCGTTACGCCCGTTACCCTCCAAAGTAAGGGTAGCATAACACTCACGCAGACAGTGCGGCGTCTCGCCCGACCATCGTCCATCGTGTTCGCACTCGAGCCCCGGAGCGCCCACGAGCCGATATCCCCACGCGCACGCGAACATCGCTCGCCCGCCGAACGACGAGTTGTACTCGACGACTGTGAGATGCGGGCCGAGCGAACGCGGCGTCGGGCAAAACGTTTGCTCGCACGTCGGCGGCGGGGACGACCAGTTACCTGAAATTATATTTTGTACAATTGTCTATATATGTAAAAGGCAATTCCGACTCACGGACTTATATATCAACGCACAGACGAAACTACTGTACCTAGAAACTTGTAATTTGGTACAGGGGCTAACCTTTTATGGAGCAAGTGAGCAATAAGTATGAATTTTTAGAGCTGGTTAAAAAAAAATATATGTTTTTTTCACAACAGCGTATTGCGGTATTTTTTCCGTCTTAAAGATAATATACATTATAGGTATAATTATAGGTATAATGTATATTATGTGTGTAAAATTTCAAAATAATTCATTGTTATAGTGCAAAACTATGAAATCACAATAGTATATTGTTGAGTACCCTAGAAAGAGCACACTTAGCTCATCGTAATGGTACATTACATAAGATTCCAACTTGATTCTTAGATGTTCAAGTTTAATTTACTTTTTTCCTTAAGACACATATATTATTCCTTATACAGTTCAATACGTTTACGGAAAATTCTTATAATAGTTTCCTCCAATTTCAAGAGTCTTCTAATACAATCAGCCAAAAAGTTAAAACTACTTTAATATTTTAAATATGATCGAAATATTTTTTTTCTAAGAAAATAGTAATCATTGCACTAATAGGCAGACCATTATTGCGTACAATTCAACATTATAAACTCCTAATTCTCTTATTTAATCTTTAAGAGGACTTACCATCTCCCATGCACGTAAGGATAGACGAGCCATTGAGATGAAAGCCTGGCTGACAGCTAAAGTGTACCGCGTGTCCAAGATGGTTCCCTTGCGCGAACTGTCGCAGTCGAGATGTAGACACGTTTATTGGAGGACACACCACATCTGTGAAACACAACAAGTTTAGATAATAATAACATATGTGATAAAATTTGTGATAAGCCTAGCAAAGACTATCTGATAATACATTAATGCTTATCTAAAGTCACACATAAAAGAAAGTATGTAAGCATACACCTATTAGTATGTACGTACTGGCTCTATGGATCTGGCTGCATAGCTATAACCATAGTATTCAATGCCCTGAGATGTAAAAAGAATAATGTATACATTATTGTAGCAAGTGGCTGCTTCTTGTATTTTGAAAGGATATCCATATATTTTATTTAACAGATTGAATGAAATGACTTTATTTTGCATAGGCCTATGGGGGCACTTACAAATTGTCAGTAACAATTTTTTTTTACACTACCACCGGATCGTAACAACTAAACAAGCATGCACTCCAATTGATAGTAAGCGAATACTGTCCCTAATGATTGTCTGTAAGCAACTTTATATAGAACAGGGTTTTTATATGAAGTCAATCACAGATGCGTTGCTACTCACTAGGACTAAGATGGTCGCCTCATATATAAGTGAGCCAGACACATAATCGTTGCTACACGTAGCTTTCCATTTTGTCTCCAGGGTAACAATGCAATTTAGAAAGGACTATGTCCTATTTTAATTGCGTTAACTTTTTAAGCAGTACCCACTAGTGATGAGACGCATCTTCGTATCAGTAAATATTTGCAGAAAAACAACGATATAATTATAATATTTGCCGCAGCCATTACATTATGGCGCATTTCGAACGGATTTTTTATTACGAAATTTTTAGTATGTGTACGAAATTCTAATACAACAAATACACAAACACCATATTAATTAGTAATAAATAATTGAGTCACATGTTTTGAGCATTGTATTATCGTCAGTTACGGATATGGGAAGTTATAACGTACTAATTAACTACTAATGTAACGAGTCAACTGTCGTTTCAAAGTCACACTTTGTGTGTTTCGACAGTTTCTATCGTCATTTATGGCGAATTTATGCAAAGATGAGAGAGACCTGTGTCCGTATCGAGATTCGCGAATCTAGGTACTAATGATCTGATGTTTCTTTACGATTTAGCACATCACTGAGAACAACAAAACATTGAACTTAAAGCCTGGTTGCTTCTTCTATTGCTTAAAAATAATACAAATATTTTGAAGGGCAAACTCACTAACAACTCTAATGAGCACGGTGTTGGTATGTCCGCCGGGTGAGGTACACGTGTACTGATCGCTGTGTCGCGCTGACATCTTACTCAAAACCAACCGGTAATGCACCTCCCTCTCACCGTCGTCCGGAGACCAGGCTGGAATTATAAAAGACTGATTGAACAAATGCCAATTCAATACGTACATTATTAATACAAAATATTTGTATAAATAATGTGTGAATTAATAAGGAAGGTTGATTATTTTTATGTAATACATTTGTTATAAGAGAAGTATTATAAATGAATTTGGCAATATCACTTGACGTCAATTTAACGTTATATAAAGTATGTACAATATAACGTATAAAAAGTTAGCAACAAATGATTTTTGTTATGATTGATTGCTATTAATTGCTGTCTCATAATAGTAGTATCAAGTACTTAGTGTAGGAGGTTGAATAATATAACCTAATTTTCGTCGAAATACAAAACCGTATTGTTAATTGGTCCCAAGTACACGTTTATTATGTATTAAGTAATAATTAGAGAAACAAATTCGATTTCATGTAGATCACAAATAGTGCAAAGTTTAATGCTTAAAATACAGCTCCCATGTGTTATATGCAACTTAAAAAACAATGAATTAGGCAAACGGTAGATAAATTAACTTATCACTAGTGTTTCTTAAGGGTTTCTTCCCAGTGCAGTTTCGCCGCGATCATGATTCATGGAACTGTCAAAATGTTGGCAGTAAAGAAATATAAACCTTGTATTGTGACTATCCATTAGATATATTAAGCCATCTATAACATAACTCTAAAATGATATAATGGGAAGAAAGGTTCTCGAGTCGCGACCGCCTTTAAGCACAGGTCGCACAATAGGAGCACAGGTCGCTCCACCCCCCCCCCTCCCGGTGGGCCAATAACCTGAAGAAGACAGCAGAAAATCATTGGATTGAATTTAGAAGGCACAGGACCGGCTGGAGTGGCGCCGTTTAGGGGAGGCCTATGTCCACTCGTCCAGTTTGAAATGGTGATGGACGGATATAGAACGAACTCAATGCAATTATTAACCATTACCGGCACTATGTTGACCAAGAGCTTGCGTCCACGTCCATTCAGGATCGCCCAAAGCCCGAGGCGACACACAGTTGAGCCACACCGTACTGTCTGGGTATACGTACAGCTCTCCAGTGTGTTCCACTACTGCAGAACCACTCACCACCACATACTGGATTGTTGGTGGAACATCACCTGAAATGATGGCAAATCTATAGGATCGCCTTAATGGGGATGTTAAGGCATTAGTGTCTCACTGCAGAAAGCGTGTACTCTTAGAATAACAACAATAACAATGAACATCAAAAGAAACAAACAAAATCTATACTAAAATAAATAAAAAATCAGGTAAACAACATAAGAGAAAAATGATCTACATCCTTTTAAATGATGAAAGTTTTGTGTTAATAACAATGTGATTTACTTATTTATTACAAGATTAATTTTGTATAACAAATATATATCTTCCTAAAGAGTCATATAATTACAGATAATTAAAGTCATCAAAGCAAGCATTATTAGTTCTACCTGTAAAGTTGGTGACAACTGTAGTAGGGACACATTCAGGTAACTTCGGGACCCATTCTCCATTTTCACAGCGCAATGTGTTGTCACCTTTCATCTTGTACAGGCCAAAGTGCTTGCATCTGGCTGCAATAAGTGAACCATGGGGGAAGTGGGTCTCCCTCTGCAACAAAATACATTTTAACTATATTAATGTGTTTATATCTATCCCATATTAGAACTCATCATAACCCCCGGAACGAAGTTAGCCAATAAGTGACATAAATTTGTTTACATTTCTTTACTTCTACAATAGAGACTTACATTGTATGGAATTAAGATTTAAAGTATGTGTGTACATGAAGTATCACTAACTACATAATTAAAATAATGGATGGAACATTTAAAACACTTCAGGCAGGTCTTTAGCTGTCATTAAAATTGACTACAATGCATAGCACTTTTAAACGAGATGATTCACATATATTTGCTGTATTCAATACTGTAACCGTATAACTCACCTCAATGGAAGAATTTTTAAATGAAATAGCCAACAGTGGATGATCATGGCGATACAAACATTCCCGAAGTATAGGTTGGAACCTGCCATCTGGAAATTTACAAAGATAAAATATTACATTGACTGAATTGTGATTGTAGAAAAGCAAGAGATAAGATATTGTGATATATAGCGTTAACTAAGCTTAACCGCACATTTAGAAATTAGACTTCCTTTAGAGCATTTGAGAAAATAGGTCAATGTATTTTTAGTGTGGGATGAACATGCGTGCCAATGTAGCACATAATTTATTTATTGTAGACTTAGACTGTAGGCCATCTACATAGTAAAAATTTCTTTGAATGTATATATAAATTATTCAAAGATTCAAAGATGTATAACTGTTATTAATAAATCCACAAGCTTTATTTCTTACATGATATGGTATATCTCTATAGTATGTAAGAAATAGAGTGGCCTATAAAAATATTGAGTGGTAAATAACAAATGTATATTGTATGAATTTATTCACTTTTTAATCCTTCAAAGTATGTTTAAATTATATTATAGCAACATCAATACGCACAGAAACTAACACAGAAATACACAACAACCATGCAGAAATAACTCAATGAATTAATAATAAAATTTATTTTAATATATTCAAGATCAGCCAAGAAATTAATAGGTATAGAATTATATTTCACCAAATTAACGGAATTGAAATAAGAAGATAGAACAGTTTATTTGACCTTAAATATTAACCTGCTGTATTGGAACACAGAGGTCCAACCCAATTTCCATCTATACATTTAATCTTGCATATTAAGCGCTCATTTAAAGGTCCAATTAATCCAGGAAACTTGACCTAGAATGTAAATATTCATACATTTGTAGCTAAACAATATATTTGTCTATTACTTATAATCTGAAAGGGAACAAGAGAATTTTATAGAATTTCTTTTATATATAATATTGAAGTAGCAAATTCGCATGCAGTCCATCTGACATTAAGTAGCTACTGCCACTCATAGATATCTGTGATCTATCCCTGAGGTCAGCCACAGATGTGTTCCTGCCCGTGAGGAATAAGTTGGAATGCCTAGGAAAAGTGTCTTGCATGTCAGCCCTAACTGTTATTAGACAGAAATAAACATAAACAGAACTCTACATGGTTCAATTAAGGTTATGTACTGTTGTTTTTGGATTAAGGGAAAAATTGAACATGAGGCATTCCAACCTAGTTCTCAAGATAGCAACACACCTGTGGTGACCTACCTGTATATAATCAATGTCCATTCCTACTGGACATTGATTTCATACATATGTTATCAATGTCCAATCCTATTGGACATTGATTTCATACATTGAACGGTAACAATTACCTCACAATCAGTAAAAAAGTAACAGTTACCTCAGATATTTTAGAGAAATCAGATCTAAATCTCGTTATGTCCAGGTTGTCGTCAAGGCTCGTTACATCAGGTAAGGAACATTTGAATTCATCTGCAAATAATAATAAGATTTAGTGCCAACTCTCATAGCTCTATTGTTTGTTTTTAGCAGTTGTATTAAATAGAACTATGTTTAACAGATTTTAATAGGTTTACAAATAGTTATTAGTAGGTTCTTACACGTTAAACATTATAGGAAATATGACATTATTCATTATTCGTTATCAGCACTATATAACAATTTTTATACTGTCAAAAAACTTTTAAACACCCACTTAAATACATAATAGGTAAATGATTAGTCATAGATTTGAATACCTATTGAGTTTTTTTTATCTAAATGCCTTTGCAATCTCAAAGAAAATCAATAAATATGATTATGTGGCTTGTGTTAATATAATGCATAGGAATTAACGAATATGACAAAATTATACCATGATCGCATAACGAAAAGCACACTTTGCCATGTTTACCTGGCGGTAGAGTTTTATTCGCTTCGTCGCCCAACACTGCTGTAGTGTAAAGAATAATGACAAAATGAAACAATATCAACATTTTTTTTATAAATAATTACAACCTCTTGTTTAGTACAGCACAGTGGTCACTTTCATTTCTTTTTCTTTTTATATTTTGTTTTTCCAGCCTTGACTTCTTGTTTTTCAGCCTTACTCTACTCCATATTTTCATTGAACATGTATTTTTATATTATGATAGATAAACATTATCAAATTATAGCATAATAAATTAAAAAATAATCATACCTTGGTTAATAAAAGATCTAATAAACACAAATCTAATTAGTCTATTCGTTCCCTTGTAATAATTAACATATGAAACGTAATAAAAATAAATTACTATATGTATGAAAAAAAAAATATGTAGAATCTTACGGTTTTCAACATGTTTCGAATGTACATTTAGATTGTAGATACTAAGAGAGTTTTACATTTTACGGCACAATACATGCCAATTAAGAGCTTTAAATTATATACTTTTTTCTCTGTGATATTCCGCAATCTTAGAGATAGATGCTAAATATTGTTGGTACCTATACTATTTATTGTAAAAAGTAACTGGCTATTGACGCGGCAATTACGAAAACGTTTTGTTTTACAAGTATTCAATACAGAGGGAAGCCTTGTTCTAACACTACACCGATAGTTTACTCTAATTTTAAAGGAGTTCATTTTTTAATATGTGATAAAATTTAAATCATATTTGTTTAATTTAAACGTCAGTAAATCCAAGCCTAGATGTGTCCAACTATTCACCACGGAAGAGTCCGAAATGGGCATCGCACTCCATAGAGGACTCAGGTTGCGTTCCGTTGGAGATCCCGGAATCCTCCATACTCTCTACAGCGTTGAAGACGGCCACCGGGGAGTTTTAGTAAATAAAAAGTTAAATAAAAAGGTGTGATAAACTAAGTAAAGGACTTAGAGTGTTACATTATTACGTTTTAGTGGCAAAATATGAAAATTTGAGATTATTGTCATTTTCATTATTATTGCGCATTGTTAGTATTGTAAATTCTTAAGGTCAGTATTTTAAAGTATGAATTGATGTTAAGTTTTACTATTAACATGCTAAGATTATTACTAGTTGTGGATCTAACTTAAATATTATAAAAAATATACGTATAATATAGAATTATTTTATCTTTAATATATTTAGCGTACCTAGTAGTTAACTTCTAACCTGAAGATATATAAGAATGTAATGGTAAGAAGATATTTTAAATAAAACACAACAATTAACATTTATTTATATTTTGTAACATTGAAGAAAAATACATATTTGCTTGTTGATTTAGAATACATAGGTAAG
>DWNE01010726.1:0-10186 GCA_018249875.1 Cecropterus toxeus
AAAATGCATATAATATATCACTGTACTCGAAAGTAAGATAAATGTTATTGAGTCTGGTTACTTGAATAAATAAATAAATTATTATTATTATTATTATTATTATTAGCAAAGGGCTACGAAAGTCTTTGATGTATATCCAGGTGTCTGTCAATTAGGCATTTTATTAACCACAAATTACCTACAATGTTAACTGGAATTCAAGAACTACTTCCCGCTATGTTACTCGGATGGAGCCCTGGATCTAAGTGGGCGTAAGCCGGGGCCTATGCTCTGGGCGGCAAGTTCAGAGGGCGGCAAACCTTGCAAATAAATGCCCAACTCATAATTGATTTAACTTTGACTATTGGGTCGCCTAGTCAGTAGGAAGTGGAACTCTTGACACGTATACGTTTTAATGACCACCAACTATAGAACTTCTGATGGCTGAAATGATAGTAGAAAGAAGTTCAAGTGGGCAGGGGCGGCATTTTTAATTTTTTTCCCCACCTAGAAATAATTGAAGATACGGGGCTGCTCGGATGTAGCGGTGGTTCCTCTCCGGTCGAACAATACTGGTTCTTCCACTTTTCAAATATACCTACCTACGTTGTAGTAATAAGCCTTCGGTAATTATGCGATAAATACCAGTTTTCGTAAACTTTACTTTCGAGACAATCGTCGAATATACATCGAATTTAAATATCTAGTTGTTATTTTGCTTAAGGATTTGTACAAGTATAATAGGTACCTACTAGCTGGTACTAACAGTACCTACTGTACCACCATGGTGGACTCGCCCATCGGCTCTCTTTCAATTACCTGTATCAACGGATCTTCGTTGGTTGGTGATGCTGAAATTCTTCATATACTTTATATATAAAACAAAAATATTAAAGTACTTTTATCAATTCATTTTATAAATAGAAAATAAAACAATGTTGAAATTTTACTGCATAAAAGCTTTAAGTTCTTTGAGTTCAAAGCTTACTGTGAAAGTAACACGAAACAAAATATAATCATAATATTCAAAGTTACATGTGCAGTAAAGTATGTAATGTAGGTATAAAAATAGTGAAGTGTGTTTGTTGAAAAACTAAAACCAGGGCAGAGTAGTGGTTGTTGGTGAGTAATTGCGTGAACTTTGTACCCCTAACAACTCACTGTCAACGTTCCAATTTCCATTTTCCAATTTTCACTTTCGTATTTTAATTTTCAATTGTTCCTCTGTCTAATAATTCTACTGGTTTTAATGCTATAAATATATTGTTTAGGTTATTGGTTGAGATGGATAAAAAAATATATGACATAATGGGGAAAAAAAAATACTTACTTAAATACCCGCGTGGCTAAGCGGTCACCATACCGGTCTGACACGCAGTGGGTTCCGGCCTCGATCCCCGGCCAGACAGACATCTTTATGATGAATTTAGATTTCTGTTCTGGATCTGGGTGTTTCCGTCTTTGTGCGTGTTCATGGCACCCATGACAAAGTGCTATGGGCTATAGGGCTATGAGTGTAGAATACGTTATATCAAAATATATTTTTTATATAAACGAATACAATCATATTAATGAGATCATGTCAATATTTTCAATAAAAGCTATATATTATAATATTTATTCTTTACAAAAAAAATCTGTTGCCAACCTGAGGAAGCACTCTTATTAAGGTTTAATTGCAGATGTCCATGGGCCATGTCCACTTAAATCAGTTAGATGGAACGCACCTTCACCAGTACAATTTGAGACAACGCGGTAGTTACAAATCAATGAATAGTATTTCTCTCTACTTGCTTTTCTGTTAAATAACCAGACTAATCTAAATCCAGCGAAGACGGTCTTCAATAGCCTTCCGATAGTCAAACGGTTAAAGGGATTCAGTTCATCATGCTGCTAGCTATAAATACCGTACACTAAAACGCGCGTGACCGCACCGTACGTCACTAGCGCTCTTGAATCTGCTTGACCACGACACTGCTACCGTGATACGCATTATATTTAGCCAGATGCATTGAACAGCGGACTAACAATACTTACCTTTGATTGTATTGTTTATCGTTCGGATGTTCCGCACGGATTGTTTTATAATTCAAGTACTGTTACTAAATAAATTCGGTTAAAGAATATGTTGCGTCGTTACCACTAACATGGATTATCAACGCACAGCCGAAACTACTGTACCTTTTTCTTTGTTTTCGAGGGGGAAACCTTCAAAAGGTACCCGACGCCGTGGGAGCGACGCCGGGTTATGTGGAATTTCTATCGCACTAAAACCCCCGGTGGCCGTCCTCAGCGTTGTGTGGAGGACGCCGGGATCTCCAACGGAACGCAACCGGAGTCTTCCAAGCGCAATGCCCCTTTTGGGCTCTTTCCCGGTGAGCATAAGCGCTCACCGTTCTTCCAGGTATTTACGACGGCACGCGACCACACATACCGCCGTCCTTCCCGGGATCACTTAATTGGACGGTTCGACCTTCCACTGTTGCTGCCCGCAACCTCGGAAGCCCCCTTCTAGTCCCCTCTTACGACAGGCAGAAGATACCATAGCCCTTTTTGGTCCCGGTACTACAGGGACATAAAAACTACTGTACCTAGAAACTTGAAATTTGGTATAAGGGTTCTTTTTTAGCAAGGGATTTTTAGCAATTCAACCCCCAAAATTGTTAAATAGGGGTTGGAAGCTTTTTAATGTGAGTAATAATAATAGTAATAGGAATAATATAATTGGAGCAAAATTTTAGAATTTGTATATACAAAGAAATTTGTTATTGATCTTACTTATAAATGCGTTGATACTCTAAAATGCCCTTAAGCACTAAAAGAGAAAGCAAAAGTTTTATAAAAACATAAAAAACCTTTAAAGCCTTTGTCGCGAACGATGTCCTCTACAAAGCAATTGTGTACAAACTTAACGCCTTGCTTGCCACTTGCTTGCCGTTTGACTCCTATTAAAAATTCTACTAAACTTAATTATACACATTGTATTACTAATTTCAGTATTTCTTGTAATTATTTTTAAAATAACTGCTATAAAACGAGTACTTTTATATATTATTCACACATCACAACCAAAAGAGTAGTTTAATCACAACTGCTGCTTTATAAAAACATCGCAAAATTTAAAGAAGTACCTAATATAGGTAAACTAGTTAGGTCGTATTATATACAATTTACTATCGCATGAGCAAAAAGTAAACCATAACTGAAGAAAAGAAAGTAACAAGTATGAGCTATTAATGTCAAGGCAACAGGGATACCTACATTTTGGAAATAAGCTGATAGAGATGATAGAGTCGTACATTAAACTTACAACGTAAGAACGGTAAATGTTTATATATAGAAAAAACCTAGTTACTTTACACCTACATCATAGACACATTTTTAGATACAAAGTACCTGTATTACATTGTATCTAAAAAAAAAAAGGAAAACAAGAACACTTAAAAATGTAGCATATTATGGGAATTCCCGACAATTTCAAAGTCTCGGGACACTGGACAGTATACAATCAAAGCCCCGGGAATTCACGGGACTTTTAAAAAAGATTTTTTTCTTTTGAGCCTAATTGTAAACCATTTTCAAAGAATTTTAATCGAGTTCGTTTTTTAACATATTAAAAAAGTCAGTTCAACTTGAAAGGTAATTTCATTCTTGTCTCGTCTCGAGTCTCGACTCGAAAATCCCCGGACTCGATTCAGCTTACATTACGAAAAGTCCCGTAACTTCGACACACGAGTCATCCCGGGACCCAAACACTAATTGTAGGGTTAGCGTAGCTCTTACAGATTAACCTCAACAAGGTAGAACTTTTTTAAGAGAGAACCTTATTATTAATTTCATAAGAGTTTGGCTGATTTTCCTTTAAATTTAATAAATCAAACCAAATTCCATTATAAATTATATTCTACTACTTGAATGCACCTTGCGATTGCATTACGATTACTTGAGTTGCTTGACGTATATCTACTATTTCCAATAATGCTTTCTATAATTTATTCATATGTAAAATATACCATGATTCACGACTCAAAAATAAATACAGTTAATATTTTGTACTATTGGAAGACACGTATCATACATTCTAAATAGGTACAACGGTTGGCTTACTTACTTATTCATAAGGAAAATCTCAATATACTGATAACCATTCCGATAATGTATTTCGTCATTACGTTGACGAAGATGATTAAAAACATTTTGTAACTGATCCAAGCGGTTACTCCATCAAACTTCCATTCTGGAGTCTATCTAGAACATATGTTCCAAATTAAGATTGTTTTGATTGCCGACGATCATGTGAAATTAAGTATGCGTTCACAAAATACTGTGATTCGTAGTAGGATGGTTCGTTTGACCCAGATGTGAAGATACGGGTCACCGGGTATACTGCCGCTGGTCTGATGTTGCTGACATAATTCGCGTCTGTTGAACCAGTTTTGACATTTACATAACTGCAACTGAACAATTTTCACTTGAATACCTGCGCTTTAATCAATACTGAACGCTGTTTGGAGGAATGCCGTTTTAATTCGAGGGGAAATATTTCGAGAATTGCAAAGTTACTTTCGCCCATAGTTTGCGATTATTCCGAGTTGAATGACTAACGCAAATCACTCATGACAAGATAAATTTATAAGGATTTGTAAAAATGAAAAGTCATGAGCTTTCTCAAAACTATGTTGGTAGGTATATAGATAGGTATCGTTAAATAAAATAGGTTTCGATTTAATATAGGTTTAATAAAATTTAAGTAGCTTTAGATGCTGTTGAAATACAAGAAAATAGAACTTTACGATACTAAAAGCATGAGTTTTTACAGTCAAGTATCGCTTAAAAAAATCTATGTTTATAAGACAAAAAGATTGTTTGATGTGTAACGTACTACGATGTGAGTAGAAAAATGGTTAAACGCAGAGAAATTGCCCTAGAACAGTCCTAACACGTAACAAGTTAAATAACTTTTGTATGAGTCGTAACCCATTCTGATTATAACCTAGGCCGCGCCTTTGAAAAAAGTTTTTGGTGCTCATGCCTCGGATTTCTATGCGAGATTTTTTTTAGATTTTAGATCTTGATTATCAAACTAATGTAAATAATAGAATTGAAAACAGAAATCTATAACAAAATACTAGCGCATAAATAAAAAAAATATTCGCTCGTATTAGCTGTTTTAACATATTTGTACGCGTAGTTGGAATAGGGTAGCGTAGAGACAACCGTTAATATGACTTAGCTTCTGATGTAACAACTCAGCAAGTTCTATAAAAAGTTGCATTTAACCTAGAGTGACCTGACATGACATGACACAGTAATTCATTATTGCAGTGCAAGTCTGCAACGTTGGTAGAGTAGAAGTCGATAGACGGTTTAAACCGTTCGACGGAATACAATACGCTAGGCAGGTAGGTATTATGGCGCACGAATAATCGATAACTATAAATACCGCTGGTTCGCCTTTGTTCTATAAAACTTTTTCTCTTTATAGCTTTCAAAAAGCCAAATATATACCTAAATTGTATGTGAGAGGTGCATTTTTATTATTATGATGATATATTAAACGTCCTTAAATTATGTACCTACATATACATATATTAATAAAATTGTTAATGTACTACCTGCCATGCTATTGAAGTAATTACACAGCTTCGTCCATCTGTATAATATCAAATGATGTTAAATTTGTGCGCGGTAACTTATCGAACGCAAGACCAATAAATCTTACTTATTTATTTAATCATGTTATTTAACTCATAAGATCAAAATAACATCGAACACGAAGATCGTGTCTGACAATAAATTCACATATCTGCCCGCATGTTTCGGCTTTAGGGTATCAACGTGCAGTTCGAACGGTGTCAACTTTCTAACACTTAAATAATTTGAAAACCATATAAATACATGCTTTCTAACTCCGAGATATCATCGCATAGGATCAATTTGTAATCATTTTTTTGCTGGGATCTAATTCTATTTGGAGCGAGTTATAAATCGCATACTTAATTCTTAAATAATAAATAGATAAATAAAACTTTCTGCACTCATATCTCCACGCTTGGATATGAATGACGCGATCCTGAACAAAATTCTTTAGATATATTATCATCAGACTTGGGAACTTCGATATGGGGTTTGTGGCATATCAAACGGTTATGGTTAGCGCTACGTGAAAATTACCTATATACTGGTGGTAACTGACTGTAACTACTTTAAAATTACCTAAATATGCAGGTATTTAGGTATGCTGACAGTAACGTAACTTTGGGTATCTGCACTAAGAGGCAAGGACTTACTTTAGTTAATTTAGATAACAATCTTTGCCTTGTCCTAATTACAATTTACCTGTAACCTGTTTACATACAATTTTGTAAGGTGGTCATTCCGTCGCCGGATTGCCCGCAGGGCGGCTTTCGTTTTGTATCGATCTTATGCGCGACTCACGCGATACCTCTGTAGAAAAAATACTTTTATCGTTTTGACACCATTTATAAGATTTGTAGTTAAACAACAAAGAAATAGGTCCTAAATACAATAAAACTAAGTAAATTGTAGTCTACGCAATTATAACCCTACGGCTAATTGTAAAATAATTTACCCATATCACCAGATTTCTTTGAATTAAGCAGGTAAAAAGTGTTAGTTTACCTACCTGTTAAGTAGGTAAACTAGCGCTCGAATGCATCACTTTAATGTTAGGTATAAAGTCAAAGACATTAGCCTACTACTATTGTCAATAATCAAGTAGGTATACAATTAAATATTGTATAAGACAAACTGATATAAGCAAGCAGTTTAAAGATTGAGTATTTTGTTTAAAATAATAGTACGTATATGTTTGTATTTTAGAAGATATAATCTCTGTGTTTCAGACATCCAAGAATTCTACGAACTAACACTTCTTGATGACACTAAATCAATTCAACAGAAGACTGCCGAGACTATTCGCATCGCTAATAAGTGGGAAGCGGATGGTGTTCGGCGGGAAGTAAGTGTGTTCGATCAAATAATATTGTAGAGTTTTTGTTGCCTCTGCAGGTTATGACGACGAAACGATTATTTAATTGCCAATACTATCACATTCTTCAAAAAGAAAGTTTATTTATTACTTCATCAACAACTACGATGTTGATTTGGGATATAAAAAACAAGTTAATGTATAATCTCTACCACATTTTTAAACTTAATAAAAAGATATACATATAAAGAAAAATATTGAAATTTAAAAGGCTAGTATACTAGTAGAATACTACCGTAATTTGTTAACGTCAAGTGGATAGCTTACCACCAAAAAGGGTAGCTGAAGAAATTATTTTTTATTTATTTAAATAAGTACATATAGATACATAAGTTAATAATAAATAAATGTTGGTTTTATCGACACGGATGGTAACGGTAAACTACCAATTAGCGCTACGGAAACAACCAATAAAGCTACCATCAGCGATCTCTGTCTATAAATCATTAATATTGTTTGTAAATGAACAATCTGTCTTTCAATATTTGAACTAATTTTTCCGCTCCTCGGAAAAAGTAAGTCTCATCAACATTAATCGTACAATTTGACATGTTTATTTACAGGCTTTTTCCAATTTATATTAAGTAGGTATATAATATGGTATCTAGTTTATCTTGCTCAATAAATAACAATTTAACTACCTAAATATGTACAATGTGGCTTTGTATGATTTAAGTTGTTAAATCGACAGTCAAATATACATAAAAAATCATTAAATCACCAAAGAATTTGAATGTTTGTGATTTTATAAAAAAAATACTATTGTTATTATGTATTAATTTTACTCTACAGTTTATCTAATGTTGCTTTACAAAAATTGCTTTTGTATAATAATTCAAAATAACGTAAAATCATTCCAGATAACAACAGATGAAAGTGAATACCGATCAGTCTCAAATGCCTTTCTACAGGACAACAACAGGAAATCTGATCACCGTAATGATGACACCCCGGACTCCAACAAGGTACCTACTTTTAATTTTTAGCAACTATATTTTCTAACCAGCCAATATACATTAAATTTCATGGAATAATAGTCAACTATACATGATCTTAAATTAAAATGAATGTAATATTTTAGGTGGGACCCATGCCGACTATATTACCGCCCAGCGAAGATGGTGAAGATAGGAAGGTAAGTCATAACTTCAATTGTAGATTTACTCAAAACAAAAAACAAGATGCTGTTGAACTTCTACCGTTTCATCAAATCAAAGGTACGTAAGAACGCCAAGTCATATTTTTCTATGACAAAAAGATCAATTTCAGCCAATTGGCCTATAAATAACAAGTGTTGAACTATTGACAATCATTGGACACAATATATTTATTCTCTGCGAAGGATAAGTATAGGTAACACCTAGCTACCTACTTAGGTACCTGTGTGAGGTCATTTTAATAATTAAAGTAAGCGTAAGTAATACGACAAGTCTACCAACAATAATATGATTTCAAATGAAAAACTAAAGAAAACGCTTCGCTTGTGGATATAAAATTCCTAAATTAACTACCTACCGGAACTTATCGATTAATACAATATTAAATGTGTAATGTAACGCCACCTTTTGGAAAAACTGCGAATCTTGTCGTGTTTATGGATCGTACGCAGGAGGATTTCGTTTTGTTTTTTCTACATTTTGATGACGTGCCGTCTACGAACGAAGGTAGATAGTAGTGAACGAAACAGAACGCCGTACAACAAGTGGTCGGTAATGGCGGATGGTTGGTGTTTCGCGTCTCATAGTACTATTTATAACCTAAAATATAGTACAAGTTTTCAGCGATATGTACGATAACGTTACTTCGTTGTGTGGATTTGTGCCGTTAAATTTTACAATTGTGCCAATGACGTATAAACGCTGCATCGACTGAAAGAGCTCGGCTCCTAAATGAATATATTCAGTGAAATGATATTGCACATAAAATTTTGACATTCACACTGCTGTTATTTCGCATTCGTCGCAAGTAAGGCCATATAATATACACTAATCTATTTTTAAACGTTTAGTAATTTCTCTATAATTTGGGAGCGTTTTCAATTCTAGGTGAGACTAATGCGACTTCTGTAATAGTTTTGCTTGTAACAAATCGCTGTGTTACTCGCTGACGAATTTAATGTATAAAACATAGGCCAGCGATCCTAGATTGCACGATAAATAGCGTACATAACACGGACATTCTAATTAAAGTTCATCGCTTTGACATTCATACCATCCAATCATGGAATACCAGTTGGTAACACCCAATTAACTACATATAACAATATCATACATCCTAATAAAAATCACTATCAAAAAAGGGCTCGGCTCGAATACTGTTGATAAGGTGCAATTTTAACGCGAGCTAACATGATAATCGGCTTATGTTGTGGGGACATGTATCGTGAAGCAACATTGACTCCTCCCGAAATTGGCCTTACACATAAAAATTGTTTTGGTGCAAGTTAGAAGTGGGTTCTAGGTAGAGAATGGTGCATGCTGAACTGCGTCAAGTAAGGTGCTGAACAAAGGCACGAGAGTATAACTAACAATGCATGCAGTGTACATAGTATAATACGGACAAGCGTACAGTACCAGAGGGCTATGCACACTTGGCCATCAAAATGACTGAAAGACGCAAGAAAAAGACACACAATGGATTTTTACGGAAAGTGTCTTCATTATTTAATCTTGACACGGTGAGTAGGCAGTATGTTTAAAGTCATGGTCTGTCAACATTAACATTGATTTCCAGCCAATTACATCAAAGGTGAAGTTATTAATATATAGTGTTATATGATAAGTTCTATCTCACTCTAAATCTTACTTCCTATTATAATTCATCTCTTATTTTAAAATATTCTGTATTTATTGTCATCAGAGACATTGTATTTGTTTTTTTTGCATTTTAGTGCTCTAGAGATATGTGAAACTACAATTTGTGAATAAGAATTGTATTTTAACTACACCGTAAACACTGTTGTGCACAAAGTTTTAATAGTGATAGAAGTCTATGATTCAGTATTTTTGTCTTATAATAGCAGCACTTATTGTGATGGGGTTTAATTTTATGAAATTGGTCTTGAATAGCAATGTACCTGTGATCAACTTTGAAGGACTTTTGCTCTATTGTGTGCTGGTTATATATGACTGTGATGGCATCTGTGGTAACAGGATAGGTGCTAGATAAATCAGGTGCTAAACATGCAAGTTTACC
>DWNE01010727.1:0-10185 GCA_018249875.1 Cecropterus toxeus
TAAGCAACTTCATATAGAACAGGGGTTCTATCTGAAGTCCATCACAGATGCGTTGCTACTCCCGAGGACTGAGATGGGCGCCTCATATAAAAGTGAGCCGGCAACCACACCCTTCCATCAAATCGCAAGAACTGCTTCACGCTAGAAATAGGTGTGTTGGTACATACCTACCTCTCCGGTCAAACTACACTGGTTCTACCTGCGTTAAAGATAGTACATTAATTATACGTACCTGGTGTTCAAATTGCCAGTCAACTTGGCTTCGATGTCACTGGAGACACGGCGGCTGTTGGGTTGCGAGTGGGTCTGCATGAGCGGATCTGCGGCGGGTCCCAGGGCCGCTCGAGTGCGTTCTCGCAGCTGAGCCAGGCCCGAGTAGGAAGACTCATCACTGCTGTGTCAAAAGATTATTCTATCAGATTCATTTAAACATGTAGACGTGAAACAGCGTTAATATTTTAACACACATAAGAATAAATGTCCACCGGAGCTGAAACACTGAAAATTTGAGATGGTTGAAAAGTCCCTCAAAAAAATAGTGTTAATTTCAATGCGATACCTAAATTTCTATGCATACGATCAATTGATATTTTTGTACCGGGTTCTTAATCGTCAAAAACAATGATATAGGGATAGATTTTCGCTTTTCACGTCGATATATACATGAATATAACACCGCAGCCTGCTTAGTTTGTTCGATACCTAACAGTTCCGGAAATTTATAACAGGTGGCGCTAAAATAAATAAGGGCATGCATCGCCACGCTAACAATCAGTGTTACCTGCGCCTTATGTAGTTTAACATTACATTTGATATTCATATTGTCGTAAAAGTAAAAAAAAATCCAGCCTTTATCACTATGCAAACTGAGACGATTATAATGATATGTCATACGTCACAATCCGTAAAGCCGTTTGGGCTGTAGCGCGTGCCAAATGGACATACATACAAACAAACATACATACATACATACGCTCGAAAAACATTAACTTCTGACGCAGTATCTGACCAAATATGTAGGTGACGTAGCGTTAAGTATGTTAGGCACACAAAGCGGTTTATCAAACATCATAAATATTTTCGAAGCTCCATTGCCGTACTGCGCCCAAACGCCTTTGTGTATGCATTTCAAATGCCTGTCTCAGTAACAGTATGTTTCAAATATCCTAGGAAGGATACAGTGAACGAAATAAAATTACCTAATATTAGCTAAATTGTTGTTCCCGAAACATTACCCTTTAAATCTATAAGGATTAACGCTACCAAAATGTTGTTAATTTCATTAATGCAATGTGAAATAATACTGTTTTGAAACGTTTTAATACATATGACTCGTTTGAACATATAATATAGCTACTATTTAGGCGATACAGATTTGCATTATAGGTATAATAATAATATAATAACGCTTTTTACACTCACAGCCACACTAGGATTTTCTTCTGTGTAGTGGGTGCCATGGACACACACAAAGACGAAAACACAAATACCCAGACCCAGAATAGTAATTTAAATTCATCATTCAAATGTGTGTCTGGCCGGGGATCGAACCCGGAATCCATTGCGTGTCAGACCGGTATGTTGACCGCTCCACCATGCGGGTCGTCACTAATCTATACTTAATATTATAAAACAGTAGAGTTTGTTTGGTTGAACGTGCTTATCTCAGGAACTACTAATTGAAAAAATATTTTTGTGTTAAATAGTAAATTTATCGTGGAAGGCTTTAGGCTTTATAACATCATTATGTTTGTTTGTTTTTAATAGATTTTACTCTAATAAACGAAGGTGAAATTTCGTGGCCAAGCAAGTACACAATATTATAACACTTCATCAGATATCTCGTCAAATACCTACATGAACCTTTTTTTTGCGACTATTAAAAACCTATTTGTTTTGGCGAATAAATACAGCTCGTTGACGATACAATATATTGCAGATGTGGCTGATACAAAACCAATATTAACAAATACACAGGAATATACATCCTGTAATATCAACATATGTTTAAAGAAGATATGCCGTCGTATTGAACTATTGCAACTGGGAGTCTGCGAGCGCAAAATCTTCAAAATGTGCACCCGTCTGCCGGAAATATCCCTTAAGCTTCATTGTACGCTCGCCAGTGGTTGAATATGAAAATATAATGCCACATATATATTTATCCAAGGAACGCTTCAAGAGAATATATCGAGTTAATATTTATTTCACATAAATAAAAGACTTCGGTAAAGGTTTGAATAATTTCATAGCTATTTTGTTTGGAAAATCGTGGCGTTTTATCGTTGTGTGATTTAGCGCGAAACTTTTATGTCTTTACCTGACTGGGTAATGTAAGGTAACGTTTTTTAAAATCATGGTTTTACATCGAGAGATTTAACGCAACACTGTAGTGTATTTACCCGACTGCGTCAGAAAGAGGGTAAATACACTACAGTTTTGTTAATCGAGGCTTTTCATCGTCAAGTGATTTAACGCAACACTGTAGTGTATTTACCCGACTGCGTCAAAAAGAGGGTAAATACACTACAGTTTTGTTAATCGAGGCTTTTCATCGTCAAGTGATTTAACGCAACACTGTAGTGAATTTACCCGACTGCGTCAAAAAGACGGTAAATACACTACAATTTTGTTAATCGAGGCTTTTCATCGTTAAGTGATTTAACGCAAAACTGTGTATTTACTAGACTGCGTCAGAACGGATTGTGTTTTTCAAGTGTATGTATGTTTGTATGTATGTTCATTTCTTTGGCACAATATTATTATGATAAGCGCATAATTTTGATGAAGTTGTAAAACGCTTCTTTGTTGTGGTGTTTCATTTATTAAACTAAGACTATTTAAACCAAGGTTGTCATTGTAAATACTTTAAAATTACAGGATCTACGTTTCATAGATTTTTTTATTTTATTTAGACATATTGTATGGAAACGAAAGGTAAATAATAAACGTAAGACCGGAGTACCATCAACAACGTTCATAGCAGGGATGTTATGTTACCAAAAATGTCAGATATCCGAAATAAAGAAATATCCGTAACCGTAATCGTATCAGGTATAAAAGTTTACGTTAATTTCGGATATGTTTCGAGTAAATATCACTTAAAATTGATAGAAATAAAACCAATTTTTTACCTATTTGTTTACAATGTTGTTATGACGTTTAATAATCCTTGAAAATATAATATCCGTAACCGAATCTATTCGAAACTAACGGATAATCTGAATTAATTACATATCCGTAACGGTATCCGAAACCCGATTAATATTATTCGTATATCGTATCCAGATCTGAAATTTCATATGCATAACATCCCTGGTTCAAAACATACATTTAAGAAAAAAAAGATACGAGTATGCTTGCGACCGAGATAGAATAAAGATAAGCGATAAAGTGAAATACGAGAGGATGCAAAGTTTGTTTAAAAGAAACTTTAATTAAATCTTTTGCTGCTAGGTGTTTACTTTTAACTCAAAGAATTAATAAATGCTGTTCTGTGTGTAGTTTATAATATGCTATCTACTTTTATTCAGTTTTATTAAAATATTCTATTACATATACTACGTATAATTTGTGCGTGTGTCTGTAAATGTTAATCATATATTAATAACTAGCTGCGCCACGCACTGTCACCCGCTTTTATTAGATAATCTATCTAAAAACAACCAAAAATAGCGTGATGTTATTTAACCTAAAGCTTTCCACGACAAAAATTACTATTTAAAACAAAAATAATCTTTTAATTCGTTTCAGTAGTTCCTGAGATTAGCGCGTTCAACCAAACAAACTCTACTGCTTTTTAAGATGTATTTGTATAGATATCATGAGTTTTAGTACTGTTCATGGTACTATCAATAAATGAGTAATAGCACAGAGTTTTTGAAGTTTTATACATCGGACGTCATATCGTTTCGTCAAACAGTAAATTTCTTACGTTTTTAGCCATTATTGTAAAATTAATTGTAAGGTATGGACGAAAATGAATACATACATACGCTCGAAAAACAATACCCCTCTTCTGACGCGGTTGGGTAAAAAATAACTTAATATTGATGATAGGTTAGATAAATTGACGCAGGAAAGCGAACTTGTTGTATCGCGAAAAAATACGAATTTCAATTAAATTGATAATTTAACATTTAATTGATTACTTTAATCTTAGCATGATTTTTTATTGCATATATTTTTTTAGTTTAAATTTTTACAACACAACCTGTCATAAAAATATAGCCTAAAGCCTCCCACGATAAATTTACTATTCAAAACAAAAAAAAAAAAATCAATTCGAACCAGTAGTTCCTGAGACTAGCGCGTTCAACCAAACAAACTCTACTGCTTTGTAATATTATAAGTATAAGTAATATAAGTCATAAGCATAGATTTGGGTTCCATACCTGTCGTCATTTTCCTCGTGCACGGTGTCCATGTCGGTGACAGTGACGCTCGGACGCGTCTCGGTCGCATCGCATAGTGGTCGCTTTGTAGGACTCATCTACAAAATGGACCAACATTTATCTTCAAGGCGTACTATTACTTACCTATTCTAAGGCAATCAACTTCTAATACAAAGCATTACAGCGTTTTGTATATAATTTACAGTAAAGTTAACACCATTTGAATACATGTAGCGTGTAATGATGTCTTTATAAACTATTTCTCGTCATAAGAATATAAGTTTTCACGTTGAAAACACACCTGTCTATTAAATGTTTGCTGGATTTTTTTCTACAATATTTTTTCATTGCCCTAATCTTCAAGTAGGTACTGAAGCGCTCAGCGTTGGTAATTGAATTGACACGGCACATCCAAATTGCTCTCAGCAAATGTTTTTATTTTACGTTTTCATTTCTTGATTTTTTTAAAGGTGTATGTGTCGTCACATCTACAGTGAAACTGTGAAATGTATTTAACGTTAAGGCATGATTCTGTTTGCTAAGATGTTGTATCGAGCTGATATGTTAGAGTATACGTAGATAACAGGTAATCCTTTAATGTCTGCTAATTCTATTCCAAAGTCGCACTCCATGTTGTCAATAAAGCGATTACGATAGGTGGAGAGTATGTGATCGAAGGTAGAATATTTATGTACAATATTGACTATAGTTTGCTTATATATTTGCGCAGAACAATAAATGTAAAATTTATTTTGTTCAAAGAAGCATAAAAAGTTGCATCAATTCAAACCTTTATCATCTTACGATACTTATATGAATATACTTATACGATACTTCCATAGGTATGAATATACTTTGATATATTGACAATAGATATTTCTATATTAAATACATACTTATAGTACATGTACTTCAATTTTATATTTATAATCTTGTCACAATATGCATGAAATGGTTTTTAGAATATTATCTCTAAATACATCATGCATGCATCGTGCATGCTAGTGATAATTTGTTTATTTACTTAGATTTTATTAGCATTGAAAGTAGAAATTTGCGTAACATGTTTTTACATATATATGTAATATATTTATTAGTAAAAAGCATATTTATAAAACATTGACGTCATTTTAAAGTTTCTTAAAATACAATTTATGAATAAGATTTGAGATACTTTATTTTATTCATCATAATATAATAATTATTAAATTTGTCATTTTTTTGTTGTTGTTCGCGATGAATTTAATAAATTTATAAATTAAAAAAATGAGAAATGTTTTAATTTTCCTCGTTAAACTATCACCTAATAGGACTTGTATATAATGAATTACTAAGTAACCATTTTTTAAATATTTATCGTAATAAAGACAAAGATTAAAGAGTAAGTTTGTTTATGTTGTGTCCGCCGGGCGGTCCGCTCTAAGGTTGTTAGGTTGTTGAATAAGTTTCTGAATTAAGAGAACTGAAAGTTTTCTCATCTCGAGATTACAGCAAAGTGTTTACCGTTTGGCTGTACGATGCGGCCGCGACGCCGACACCCCTCTAGAAACTCTAGATACGTACCCCGACAATGTCGACTGTATTCAAATATTATATTTCTCATTATTTCTTATCTTTTCGTATAATGGATTTTTTTATAGTCTGAATCATCGCGAAACTAATCAGTTCTGTGGCGTCAAAGTAAAACATTTTTCTATAACATAGTTTCAAACTAATTATCGTCAACTAATTACTGTAGGCACTGTTCCCACTTCTGGGCACGTGTTCCTATAGAGTGAGAGGGGTTAGGATATAGTCCACTACACAGAGTGCATCGTTTAAATTCTTTAAAGAGTAATTCATATTTCTCCTTCTTTAAAAGAACTCTCAAGGATGTAACTAGGTTTGCTCTCGATGTTTTCTTTCGCTATCACTCATACCAATTTCTAATACGCACATAAATTGATGAAATTAGACGTGTTTGACTGAGATTCGAATATCGGACCCCAGATTAAGGAGCCGAATTTAATATCAACACTTTATATCAATAAAACGATAACTGGCTTTCTTGGTTATCTATTAACAATGTTTCTTGTTTTCTTGCTTGTAATTTTTACGTCTGCGTCTGACATCTGATACTGCTTCTTTCAGCTACGGGCTACGGTATCCCCTTCCTGTCGTAAGAGGCGTCTAAAAGGGGGCTTCTGCAGTAGCGGGTGGCAAGAGCTGGAGCTCAAACTGTTTAGTCAAACAACTCCAGGAAGAATGGTACTATGTGTGCTAGGTAGATTACATGCCATCGTAAATATCAGAAGATACAGTGAGCGCTAATGCTCACCGGGAAAGAGCCAGAAAGGGGCATCGCGCTTGGAGACTTCCGGTTGCGTACCGTTGAAGATCCCGGAGTCCCCCAAACAGCGCTAAGGTCGTGCGGTAAATATCCTACATAATCCGGCGTCGCTCCCATGGCGTCGAGTACCTTTTAAAGGTTTACCCTCGCGAACAAAAAAAGGCTATCGATGTAGCCTGAATCCCTAGCGGTAACATTGTCGGTATTTTCATAAAAT
This sequence comes from Cecropterus toxeus, assembly GCA_018249875.1. Taxonomy (NCBI): domain Eukaryota; kingdom Metazoa; phylum Arthropoda; class Insecta; order Lepidoptera; family Hesperiidae; genus Cecropterus; species Cecropterus toxeus. The sequence goes on from DWNE01010727.1 coordinate 6,941, forward strand.
ATTTGCGTGAGTGTATCGCACCTGATGCCGGCCATGTCGCTGCACTCTTACTTGCCGTGATTTACGCAAACAAAAAGCCACTAACAAATATTGAAGTAAAAAGATGAGTTAAAGAAATGGATGCCATTATGTAGGTATAAAGAATATATTCTCGGTGTCAGGAGGGGCGATTTTTCCTACTTTACGACTGGTTTCTTTGCCGTGTGTGGAAATCTTAAATGCTCATGGAAAATGTTTGCAATAAGCATTATGCAAATTCCTGTTTCTACGTACGTACATACATAGTTCTGTTGTAGTAAATGAGGAAGCGATTGTTGAGGCGTGCATGGCTTCCTCTCATTTGCTCTTCGTTCTAATTACTTATTTTATTTGATCTGTACATTTCTAGTATATTAAACAGCGTTTTTGTTATATTAAACCAGTTTTGTGTTATCAAACCGCTATATGGTACACTTATTTAACGTTTGAGGATAAAATCTACCCCATTTTGTATATTTTAAACATATAGTTCTACTATTTTTCTGAGTGTCTCATGCAAGTATTTCTATAATAAAAATATGACAATTATTATAATTAAGTGGCCATTGCCGCCAATGGACTTCTGTAATCAATCCCATGTAAATTCAAAGACTTACTTGAGGTTAGCCACAGATGCTTAGCCCGAAGACTAACTTGTAACGCATTGGTCTCCCTTATCATACCCTTTAGACTAGAATACAGAAGCGCATAACAATGCAATTATTAGGCAGAAATAGATGTGGCGTTCTACCACCTTTAAATGCACCGGGCTGTTACTATTTTACTTAAAGCACTCTTGCCATGAACACATACTATAGCTACTCTTGGTAAAACATACGTGGTTTCATATGTAAACTCTTTCTATGAACACTTTAAACGAATAATAAATTTTAAAGACGAGTAAAATATCTCACGCACACACACGCTTTCGACACTCATAGCCCCACACTATGATTTTCTTCTGTGTCGTGGGTGCCATGGACACAGATACACGAATACACAAACACCCATACCCAGAACAGTAATCTAAACTCATCATTCATATTTCTGTCTGGACGGGAATCGAACTCGGGACCCACTGCGCGTCAGACCGGTATGCTGACCGCTCCGCCACGCGGGTCGTCAAATATTATGTTTTGTTGTATATTTAATAGTAAGTTAGGTATACATATAAGTGTTATTCTAAACAAGGAAGTCGATTAAAACTGTTATTGTATGTGGAACCCCAAACTATAATTTGTTGGTAAAGTATACCGAAGCGCCTACGCATATATTTTTTGTCTACGCTTTTATTTGATGACCAACACGATATTTATCAAGTAATTATTACTCATTACTGTTTGATTTTTTGAGTAATTAGTTTTATGTTATGAGGGTTAATAATACAAACAAAAAGTTTTGTAAATACCGATTAAAATACGCATCAAAATTATTAAGCATTTTATCAAAATATTTTAATATGTACTGATTTAGAAGTGGCTTGTATTTTTTTCTTAAAAAATAGAGTTCTACTGATAAAATTCATTGGTAGTACTACTGTTTCCTACTTTACAACAAAATATTTTTTTACATAATTAATATTTTCTGTTACTGTAGACAATACAGTGAACTTCTTACATATTTAATATAAATTGTAATCAAGGGCTGATTAACTATGATTTTTAGGATGGAGGAAGAGATATTTTCGTTTAGAAAAAAAGGGAAATTTACTTTTACAATTTCCTCAACTGTGTCTCCTTGTCTGCAATCTGACGACCAAAAAATTCAAATTAAAAAAAAAATCTACTTTAATTTGTTTAAATGAACGTTGTTATACATTCACTAGATTAAAAAAGTTAAGCATACAGTAAATCTACTGTAATTACAGTGCATTTGGAAGCACTGACAATAATACTATACACAAGATTATTATGATTGTGTGTATTGATTGTTTAGTCGTGATCGGAAAAGAGTATTGTAAAAGCAAATATATCACGAAGCCTGTTAGCGCTGGCGTGCGTGATTCGTCTTAATTTGCGCCAGTTATATGCGCTGTACAAATAATATATGAGGGAATACGTGGCTTCAACCGTCATGTGCTACTGGGCCTTCGTGTGTTTTTAAATAATATTATAAGGTTTAAGTAATGTTTTGAACAATAAGAGGTCGACACCCATGAATTTATATATATTTTAACGGAACTCCTGTGTACATGTGTACACGAATTGAAGTAATGATTACAAGATGTTAAAACGGGTATAGTTTGAACGGGGGTACGAACTATACTCGTCTATGGTACCACCTTCGCCCTTATTTCCTGCGTGAAGCAGCTCTTGCGCTACGGTTGAAGGGTGTGGTTGCCGGCTAACTTGTATGTGAGTTTAGTTCAGTGAAATACGGTCAGAAATCAAAATTTGACACCCAACTTTGCATTTTTGAAATGATGTACTTGAAAAAAATCGTTAGTTGAAAAAATATGTTAAAAGGCTCTTGTTGCAATTACTTAAAAACGGAAAGAATTAGAAAAAAAACGTTAATTTGACATGGTTGTCTACTAGGGACAATTTACCATTGATGCAATTTCGTAAAATTATATTGAATGGAGGGTTATTTCTAAAAAAATACCCCAAAAGTATTGGTTCGTTCAAATTATCAATGTAATACAATCAATTTTATTTTGTTGTATATAAAGAGTTCACTTAAGGATATAGTTAACCTGATAATTTTTGGCGTTGTCATGAAACTTAGAAAGAGTATTGTGCATCTAGAATACAATGATTTGATTAAAAATTTACCTCCTACTCCTCGATCCTGATGACGTAGCCTAAACTATGGACACTAACTATTTGATGCTTATTGTAAATGATACGATTGCTAAGCAGAGTCATACGACGAAAAATCTGATTTTCAACACTACCTTGATATTGTAGGAGTAATTCAAGCTTAAACTATAGAACTTGGAAATATAGGGTTTAAAGATACGTAATGAGATTACTAAGTATTACATGAAAATTATCTCTTCAACCTTGATAATAGTTTTACCAAATCAATAATACATTTAAATGAATAATACTATCACATTTCTATACTTATGTAGAACGAGAATCGGATACTGAAAAGCCTCTTTAAATATATCTTTTGATAATATCAATATATGTATTCCGATCGTACGAGTAAATAAATCAGGCGTATTGAAACTTTTTAGAAATATTTTCATGTTCAATATGGAAGGCTTACAGCATTGAACA
>DWNE01010728.1:0-10185 GCA_018249875.1 Cecropterus toxeus
GGGGGCCGGCAAAAACAGATTTGGCAAGCTTGTTTTGTCATCAAGTTAGATATTGTCGTTTTTTCTTTTTTTTTGTCGTCAAGCTAGATGTTGTCGTTTTTTTTTGGTCGTCAAAATTTGTGTAATGTGTGGCGACTTCAACTTCCGCCCCGGGCGGCGTAAGCCCACGCTACGACACTGGTTCTTATAAGGAAATAGGAAAGAAGCTCGAAAATGTTCAAAATCAACAAAACCTAAACTTATCGAGTGACATAACTATTAGCCTTACCTATTCGAATTCAATTTTTTTATTTAAGACACGACAAAAACTGTCGGTTCAGCTAGTTTGTATAGATCAAATAGTTTAGACAACGAATCAAACTGTTTAGTCGACGTAAATGCATAAAATCCAGTCGTTATCGATTTATGTACCTACTAGTTTCTATTTTCGCCTATTGACCGGTAAACAGAATAGTCGCGGATAGATTGTTTGGTCGAGGCAATACATATTGAATGGCCGACAGTTGTACAAGTATATATTAAAACGCAATCGATTTTGAGTTTATTTTTAGTTGAGCAAGTATATAATAAAGCCAATTACAAAGACGTGTTTGTTATTTAAAAATGTTAGAAATCTCATTACTTTTGTACATATATTTGCGAAATATGTTTTGAAAACAAATTTCAAGCGCCTACATTTTAAGTATATACTTAAATTATTTTTACCCAACTGCGTCAGAAAGAGGGTAATGTTTTTCGAGCGTATGTATGTATGTTTGTTTGTTTGTATGTATGACTATTTCTTTGGCACGCGCTACAGCGCAAACGGCTTGACGGATTGTGACGTATGACATGTCATTAGAATCGTCTCGGTTTGCACAGTGACAAAGGCTTTATAATTTTTAAAAACGGTGCCTGTTAAATAGGAGGAAATGAGCTATATATCTCAAAAAGCGTTAAGTTAAATACACTATTTAAAAAAACATAACAATAGTTTTCAAGGAATCGGATTATTTGTAATAGTTTTAAATTACTTAATTTGTACTGATATTGAAATCGGTTCTATCTTTCTTTTGATAAAATTCTTACCATTATGTAAATAGATACAGAAAAAAAATGTTTAGTTAACCATCTGATTACCTTATGTTTGTCAACGAATTTTCTTTTTTTTTATTTGACATTTGTCCACAGTTTTTCTGTCACATGCATTACGCATTACGCATGCAGCATGCATATTTTCTTCCTTTTTGCATTTAAAATCAAAAACTGATTTAAGATGATTATTTTCCTGTAACGTTTTCTTTGAACAATGGGTTATTTGTTATGGGTGCTAATTTTCAAATCCCGGTCATCGACTTGTAAAACTTATTTGTTTACAAAATATATCTTAACGTGATGCATTATTCATAAATTCATTTAGTACGTACTCAAAAAGGTAAATAAAATAAGAAAATAATGGGCTGTCTTTAAGGAAAAAAGTAATAAAAACTAGTAACTATTTTTTTGTGCAAAATAATTTGTTTAAAATCACAATATTTAATTTAACGCTTCAATTAACATTTTTCGAAATAGTGTAGTAGAAATATGTATGATACCCATATTCTATTTTGATACCCATATATCTAACAAGTGGTAGAACCAATGTAGTTCGACCGGGGAGGTACACCGCCACACATATTTCTAGCGTGAAGCAGTTCTTGCGTGAGGTGGAAGGGAATGAGGCAACCACACCCTGGTTGCCTCACTTTTATATGAGGCGACCATCTCAGTCCTCGGGAGTAGCAACGCATCTGTAGTCGACTTCAGATAGAACCCCTGTTCTATATCAAGTTGCTTACAGATGCTCGTTTGCTACTTCAGTCTTATATAAAAAAAAAACAAACAAACATACATAATTACATAATCGTCGGAAAAATTCCAATCGAACGGTACCAAATCGCAGTTCTACGTTTTAACCGGATGTTTACCGACACTATGTAACAAAGAAGCAATAAAAACAGTACATGAAAATTAATTGTGATTTAATTTGTTTTAATAAAGATTTCACACACTTTTGGGGTTTTTTGGGAAATCTCAGGAAATCCATTCACACGATGTTTCCTCTACCGTTAAAACAAGTATTTTTATCTAATAATTAACTCATCAAAACATTATTGTCCCACTGCTGGGAACTCTCCGAATGAAAGATAAGTCATAGTCTGCCGCGCTGGCTAATTGCGAACTGGTAGTCTTCACACATGAAAGACAGGAAAAAACGGAATCCTTATAGGATCACTTTATTGTCCGTCCGTCTGTCAAGACCCTTTTTTCTCAGGGACGCGTGGAGGTATTACGCTGAAATTTGTATAAAATACTCAAGTCTTTGGAACTATGAAAACCGAATCAAGCTTTCAAGCTTGCCAACGCAATCAAAAGATACAGCCGTTTATGCAAATTTCCGTAAAATTTCGCAACTAATAAGGAAATCAAAATCTATAGGACAAATACTTTTCGTGAACTCAGTATCTTGAAATTTGTACTAAGCAAAGTCTTAGAGCACAGATAAAGAGAAAATGCAAGAACCGTACATTTACGTACGTCTTCAAAAAAGGTGTAAAAAGAGTTCTCCTTCAAAGCCGGCGATGCATTGGTGACTCCTCTGGTGTTGCAAATGTCCATAGGCGACGGTGACTACTTTCATCAGGTAGCCCGTATGCCTTATCGTTAGGTTTAAGTATAAAAAAACGCAATTATCTAACAAACGATTGCATTTGTTAGGTAGAGGAAATGTGGGCGTCGCTGGAGTTCCCCGTGTTGCTGCACAAGGACGCGCGCGACGTGTACGTGCTGGGCGGACTCGACGAGGTGCAGGCGTGCGTGGACGAGAGCAACATACACGTGAGCACCATACTCAGCTCGCGGAACTGCGGCCCGATACGCAGCCGCGTGGACGAGTGGGCGAGGAACTTGGAGCTCTTCTCCAGGACGCTGGTGAGTGATGCTTTACAAGTGTACTCGCTGCTTTGCGTAATAATAACGTAATACAAAAATACTAATATTACAGGAGAAGCAGGTAAAACTTAAAAATGCTCTTTGATTTTATCTTTTAATTTTATTAAATTAAAATAATAAAATATACTAAAATGCCACTAACCATAATAAAGTTAGAACACCAAAATTTCAATTCCCGGCCCGTTTTGGCCTTAAAATTGATAAAGTAATGATGAAAGACATGATGAAAGTAAATAATTAAAGTGTGACCAGCAACCTTCCGCAACAAGCGACTATTTCATTTGTACGACCGCCTATCGGATGCACTATAATTATGATGGTTCTTCTTTGATAAAGTCTATACTTTATTGATATGAAGCAATTGGTGTGTCTCTAGACATGACACCCACCCTCTTTTCAGTAGACTCGAAGAATTATTAATGAAATTAAATGAAGTGAAATATTTTTATGGGGGCACTTACAACATACAGTTCAACTTTACCGTATTTCAGTTCGGTAAGGAAATAGAATTACGTTCAAGTGTTGCTTAAATATAGGTGCCTGAGTAATGGCATAGCTTCTATTATTCAAAATTCAAAAATTCTTTATTCTCTTAAAATATAGCTCCAACGTGATTCCAAGTTTATCTCTACCTACTAATATTATTAAGATGAAGATTTTTTTTTGTTTGGTAATGCGGTAATGCTAATAACTGCTTGTTTGAATTGAAAAAATATTTTCACTTTGAATAGTCTACTTATTGTGGGCTACATAACATCAAGCGATTTTTTTTTATAATATGGAACTAAGCAAACGAGTATGCAGTCCACCTGATAGTAACTGGCCACTGCCGCTCATGAACATCTGTAATCAACCCAAGATAAAATCAATCTTACCTTGGGTTAGCCACAGATGCATTGCTACCTCTGAGAACTAAGTTGGAGAGCCTCATATAAATATGTCACCCTTACCACACCCTCAGACCAGAACACAGCAGCACATAACACTGCTGTTATTAGGCAGAAATAGGTGTGGCGGTGGTGCTTCCGGAGATGAACCTCAAAGAGTTCTACCACCTTTTAATGTATGTTAGTGTTTAATGTATGTTCTCAAATAGTGGCGGGTGAAAACGCGGGGCACATCTAGTTATCAGTATATGACGATGTGAGGCATTTACAATCTAATATAAGGTGTCTGTTTCCTCGTTTACTACATCTATTTCATACTATGTGAACTGATTTTTTGTTGGTAGAAAAATCATTCAATGTTTTGTAACGTTATTTTTAGCCCATTAACTTATTTTTTATTTTTTTTGTACGCAGGAAGAATGGTACGCCTGTCAGCAGACGTGGATCTATTTGGAAGTGATCTTCTCGGCGCCAGATATACAAAGGCAGTTGCCGAACGAGACCAGGCTCTTCACGATCGTTGATAAGTCGTGGAAGGATATCATGAGGAAGTTGGCGAAAGTATGTGCTCTCAGATTGACTCAAAAGCCAAATTAATGCAGAACAGTAGAAGGGATATAAATTGATGGCATAAGAGTGTTATATTATTAAGCTTTTTAGTTTTATTTTTATTTCATGCTATTAATGAAAAATAAATATATCGTATTATGAAGAATATATTAAATATATCGTATTAGTATTAAAGTATAAAAGTCTGAGAGTTTAAGTTTGCTTCAATCCAATAATTAATCCAGAATATAATTTCTAGAAGCATGCCATTATATTTTCGGAAACGATACTTGGCGCCAATGATGGATGATAGACGCCATCTGCTCGAAGTCCCATTCAAATAATGCCATCTGTTGGCATAGACGTGATTACATATTAAACCTAGTGTTAAAACTAGTGTAGTTCAACCGGGGAGAAACCACCGCCACTCATATTTCTAGCGTGAAGAAGTACTTGCGTGTGGTGGAAAGTGGCTGCCGGCTCACTTATATATGACACACCCATCTTAGTCCTCGAGAGTAGCAACGATGTTTCCCCAGGTGCCGCTCGCGATGCCAGCAGCAACACAGCCGAAGCTGTACGAGGAGTTCGTGCGCAATAACGAGATGCTCGATCAGATCATGAAGTGCCTGGAGGCGTACCTCGAGACCAAGCGCGTCGCCTTCCCGCGGTTCTTCTTCCTCTCCAACGACGAGCTGCTCGAGATACTGGCGCAGGTGACACACATTCAAATAACTATTGTCTTTCGCCATCTTGGATTCTGAAAAAAACATTGTTTCTCGACCTTAGAATAAGTATCTCATCATATTTTTACTTAAACAGTTTCGACGGTTTCATTTCATTTTTTTTATTTCTGACGTTTTCGTTACTCGTGAGATGTTAACAAACCTTTAAGCATAAATGTGAAAAACCACCGGTAGAATAATACTGGACATAGCATTGATGATAGAAAGTTTTTAACATACTCAGTTCCCATAGTCGTTATTATTAAAAAAATGTCCCAGCTTTTTATGTAAATTGTGTCTAACAACAAGTAACGATAGCTTCTACGAATGTCAATAATCCAATGATCGGTTATGTATCTTACCTAAATTACCCAATATAAATAAAACGCCGTTTAGCTTTAGTATTATTTAATGCGTAAGCTTACTTTAGAAGTAATATACGACTTTCAAAATTACGTTCGCTCCAGCTCACCCTGAACCAAAGTATAGCTCGTTGATGTCTTCTACAGGTCTGACGTGAGACAACGGAATAATACGACAATAGAGTATTTAACATCAGTATTGTAAATACTGTATACACACTGTATACACTGTAATCGGAACTGCCGTGTAACGCTGCTGTATTCTGATTTTGGAGTTGGGTATAAAGTTGGAATGTAAGGCAGTTAATCTTAATATATGTATATAACTCAAAGGTGACTGACATAGTGATCTATCAACGCACAGTCCAAACCACTGGACGGATCGGGCTGAAATTTGGCATGCAAGTTGATGTTATGACGTAGGCATCCGCTAAGAAAGGATTTGTTTTTGGTGCGCAACCAACCTATTGTGCACACGTTTCCCTTTTAGTTGTTTTCCTTTTCATGGATCTATAATTTAATGCATTATGCATTTTATTTTTTAACTATATTCGTTTAGTTTTAATAGTTTAATACCTTATTCACATCTCTATTACTTGCAAGTGCAACGTTATCGATTTGGTTTGATCTAAAAAGCTAAAAATACTTAAAAGCGACGGGTTCAATTCGATATCATCGTTCACTAATTTACGAACGGCGAGCATTCGTATAAAATGCATGAGATACATGTTACAATACTGTGGAAGAACGTGTAGCACAAAATGCCAAATGCAACCGACTAATTTTCGTGGAAGCACGTTTTATTATAAGTAAAGAATCGAATTGTTTAACGCGTTTAAATTAAAGTAGACTGAAATTAGGAGAAACTCCTCAAATTATGTCATGCCAAGAGATATTTGGATGTGATGAAAAAATAAAGAAACGTGGAGAGTTGATCCATATTTTCTTATTATTGAAATTGGTACCGTAAATTATAAAGTAGTGTCTGTATATATTTTTTCCATTATTGGGCTAATGGCTAATGGAGACCGACAGTGGACGTGGTCCACTGTCCTTAGTATGACTTTATTGCGATCACGATTTACGTTTTCGCTCAAACATCATTATATGGGTAAAAAAGTAAATAGTGATCGTTTTGAGGAGATAGATTTAACTCGAACTAGGGCACTTAACATGAGTACGTATGGACAGCTACAACCGGCTACTCAACGTTACATTTGCGTGGTTTTGCTGGAAAATGTCTATGAGTTAGCACTCAAATGATCGGTCAATTAGATATTATTTAGGTCTAGCGACCTAAATAATATCTAATTGACCGATCATTTGCTATATTAAATTTGAAAAATAAATGATTTACACACACACACACACTCATTTCATAGCACTTTTCCTTCACAGACCCGAAATCCGCACGCGGTACAACCGCACTTAAGGAAATGTTTCGACGCGATCGCGAAGCTCGAGTTCGGCGTGAAGCTGCCGGAGAGCGAGATGGAGATCGCGGAGGACGGCTCTCTCGTCGAGCGGGAGATGTCCTTCAACACGAGGGACGCGCTGCAGGCTCGCCTCGCGAAGACCGCCAAGCCGGAGGACCTCACCACCGACATCATAGCCATGCTGTCGCCTGAAGGGGAGAGGGTTAATCTGGGCAAGGTCGGTTATTTAGTATTCACATATTAGAGTGCCTACGCAAAAGTAGATCGATGCTCTTGATTGGTTGATTAATTAATGCAATAGGTTTATTTGTACCAAAGGTTCAGATTGATCATACGACGATCAACAACTAATCGAAGATATAACTATCGTTTCATGAATAAGTTAACCATATCTGCAACAATCAACAGTACAAAGTATTTTTAATGTATTCAGATGTCGGAAGAGTATTGTCTCATCCGACGATACAATAGACAAGTAGACGTAAATCGTGACGTCTCCTGATCCATTGTATCGTAGTACGATAGTCTCAATGGATTGGTGTGGTAAAAATGGACGATAGTAATTGATAGAACGATTTTACCGTCGACCGACTTATTCTGGAATGGAATTACCTAAATAAAATGGTGAAATCGAAATACAAAAACAAAAAGGTACCTGATTTAACCTCATGATTCCAACTCATTGTTTAACCCGCGATTACACACGGACCACTCCAGTAAAAGCGTCGATCACAATATAACTGTTCATTTCTATTGTTTCATAAAGTAGCTACAATAATGTAAATTAGTAACAATAAATTAGACAACATTTCACGTTATGTGGCATTACTTACAGTTATTAAGTACAAATAGCATAGCTTATTTAACAACCAACAGTTTACCACAATTCATATTCCTACCATGGTTTATTTGACCACATTCAAATATTGCGCACTAATTGCCAATCGATGTTTATTATTTCAATTTGCGCTGTTTATAATTGGCCAATGTTGGACAAACTTTTATATAAATCATACTTATAATAATATTTGCACAGTCATTCGTATTATTTCACGTTAGTAACTAAATGTACATATTTAATAAGTCCTTGTCCGGTTTAATAAATTCATGAAAAATATATCCCAAATATGAGGCCGCTTAACAAAGTATAATTATACGTGTACTTTTTGCCAAGACATGGCAAATAGAATATTTTATTGCAACGTTTATTTTAACTCGCTTTGAGTCTTGTCGATTCAGTTGGAATTTTGTAAGCAATTTAGTGTAAAATTGCTTACAAAATTCCAACTGAATCGTCTTTAAGATGATCCCCAAATTAGAATTTTAAAATGTATCGTACGTTAAAATTGCATTAAATAGGTAATTAAAATAACTGAAATGCATAAAATAATTAATCAATAAACAAACTCCTATTATTTTAATATAAATATCTTATTATGTAAGTTTGCCTGTCCAGGGTCTGAAGGCTCGCGGCAACGTGGAGGACTGGCTGGGCAAGGTGGAGGAGGCCATGTTCGCCTCCGTGAAGCGCTGCATGAAGTTCGCGCTGCGCGACTACATGCAGCGCCCTCGAGTGGACTGGGTCTCGCTGCATCCTAACCAAGTGAGTGAGCTTCACTTTAACCAAGTCTCCAAATGTTTACTATTTCTGCCTGGTAACCGTGTCTTATTATTCGGTTAAAGTTCAGATGACTCGCAGTCGGTTAATTGCAGAAATAAGGTACATGTTTAGATGGTAGGTACATTTACAAATCCTCTTATTTCACCTAATGAGGCATGCAAATTTAACACCAATTAAACATAATAACGCTACCAAACCAATTTAATGTTGAAGTTAATGTACCTACATTCATTTTATGTAGAAACGTACTTTGATTATAATTTAAATTTCTATATTCACACTGTAATCAAATTACACCGTAAAAGGACACATTAAAATGATTTAAACTGTTTTAATCCACAATTACTATTCAAATGAATGCGCTAATATAGGTTCGCTAGGTTAGCACCTGGCTCCGCCGCCAATGTTAGCTTAACGGTGGCCGTGAATTTACATACAAGTGGACGTATTGCAGCGGTGTTGCTAGTGCAAGGAAAAGGAATAATTAAGGTTTCCTTGAAGTAGAATTAATTACATCGTCAGTCGATTATTTTCGCACTGCTCGTCTTTGGCCATAATCCACCGCATTGACCGTACAGATTGGTAAACTTGCCTAATCCATAAGAACTGTTTTCACTTCATCATAAAGCAGCGAAAATTTATTTCCTATAAACACATTGTTTTAGAACTATCAGTGATGCACGCCTGGTAATCGAATCAGAGTATCAACCATTAGACTCACTGCTATTATATTTAATTAATTACATGAGTGGACAGTTTCATCTGCACTAATAGATAAATCTAATTATCATCGCCATAACCAATCTGACCACCGACTAGGTGGTGCTAACGGTGTCCCAGATAATGTGGGCGAGGGGCGTCCACGAGATATTCGAGCTGGACGTCCCGCTTCGCATCGACACCGGCCTGATGAGCTACGAGAGGAAGTGTATATCGGACCTGAACGACCTGGCGGCCCTCACGCGCAAGGACCTCTCCTCCCTGTTCCGGAAAGTGCTGTGTGCTCTCATCACGGTCGACGTGCACGCGAGGGATACAATCACGCACATGGTCGAGAAGCATGTGCAACGCGCGTGAGTTACTTTAATCGTATAAAGACTAGTAGTAGACTAACTCTTTCTGGTTCGACTCCTGACGCACCACGGCCACATCTGCCTAATAACAACAGTTTTAAACGGTGCTGTGTTTTGGTCTGAATGAAGGGTGTGGTAAGGAAGCCTCCAGTAAGACTTATCTGGGGTTAATTACAGATGTCCATGCGTTAGGGGCCATTAACCATAAGGAAGTCCTCCTTATGGTTAATGGCATGCTCGTTTTTTACTTCAATATTTTTTCTTTACTTTTTTAACTTTGTTTCGATATGTAACAGGTTGTTTTGGATATATTTATTTGTATTGTATTTGTAGTATTTGGGGATGTATGTGGTTTCGGGTATTGTGTATAATGCACGTAAAAGTTTATTTTAAAGTGTATTGGCTACATACCATAAGAGAATTTTAATTTCTTAATTGCTGATATTGAGTTTTGATTCGAACTCGATACAATTTCAATACATGAGCATTAAATAAAACTTTTTAACAAAAAATAGAAACCGACTTCCATGTCACCAAAAAGCAATAAAATAATTTAAATATA
>DWNE01010729.1:0-10184 GCA_018249875.1 Cecropterus toxeus
ATTTGCAACACCAGAGGAGTCACCAATGCATCGCCGGCTTTAAAGGAGAGCTCTTGAATAGGAGAGCTCTGTCATAGTCCTGCGGGAATACCTCGGGATAGAGTACTTGCTTATTGAACTTTGTTTTCGAAGAATTTTGTGTTTTAATACTCGAAGTTTAATAGCGATTTTCGAAAATTATACTTTTTGTGTAGGCTTATTCATTATTAGGGTTCCTTATTTAAAGGGTTAAAACGGAAGCCCCTTACTAAGAATCCGCTGTCTGTCCGTCCATCTGTCACCAGGCTGTATCTCATGAACTGTGATAGCTAGACAGTTGAAATTTACATATATCTCTGCTTCTTAGAAATACAAAGTTATATATTCGCTTAAAAGTAAATAATTAAAATAAAATATGATGAACACCAAGACGTGTCCGTCTTTGGTAACCCTCTGTTAGCGCCTGGCGCGCGCTCTGGCTTGCTTAACCAAACTTTGTTTCAAATGTTTGGTTGCAAGTAAAACAGTATAGCTTCCCATTTTGGTTGTATGTGTAGTTGTAGGAGGGCTTAGGACGTGATTTGCGTTGTTGTCGCTTGGCATCTAGGTTTTCGACGCGATAGCACTCAAAACTTTAACTTTATAAAATAAACATGTATGAGGCTCAAACTCAACAAACGTAATATTTTTTTTCGTTTTATAGGCAATGGCACGGAACCCTACCTCCGCGAGTACGACTCGCACTTGGCCAATTCTTAAATATATATCACGCCTAGGATCTAGTTCTCTGAGTACATTTATGTAACAGACTGGCACAATGACCATTTCTACGCGAGTTGTCAAATTCAGTGAAAATTGTCAGTACTTTCAGTGGATTTGCGTACTCGTAAATTGAGTCATTACAGCACAGCACTTATCTACGGAGGACTAATTTGTACTAACTTTCAGAGTCTCAAGTGTTGTTTTGGTAACAACAAAATAGCTGAGGCTAAGGTCATAGATCGCGTATCGAATAGAAATGGCGTTTTATATCTTTACCGATCTAAAAAAAAAATGCGTATGTCAAATTGGTCATTACCAATTTGAATGCTATTGTAATAATGATGTTTGCTATTGAAATAGTGACATTACAATACCAAACGATTTTTGTTATAAAGCTCAGTAAAAGTAAGACACTTATATTGACGGAAGCTGTTCACAGTTCAAACGACTTATATATTCGTATTTAGCCTTATAATCCACATATTAGCTTTAATCATCCAGCATTGAAAAATTAGAAATATGGGTGAGAGAGAGGATGAGGGAGTTACTTTAAATAAAATGTTTATTCCTCATGCATATATTACCTTTTCATAAGAGCAGTGAATGGTTGAATTGTATTAAATAATTATAATCACTCCTTTACGGTGAAGGAAAATAGCATGAGGTAACTCGCGTGAGTTCTTCAAAAAAAAGTTCGTAAATATCTGTAAAGTCTGTCATTAAAATTTGTGACGTTCGTAAGTTTAGACAAAATAAAAAATAATTCACGAGATTCATTTACCTATAGATAGGACATTTCTAATATATAGTAACTCTATGGTTGGTCCTCTACGATAATTCAGGCGCTGTTCAGAGGGCGAGTTGTAAAGTAAATTCAAATAACTGAATTAATTCAATTGAAGCTAAGGGGTGTTTTGGATAAAATTCAGAGTCAAGTGGACGAGATTTTATTTTACGTTATTAAGTATATATTTTTTTAATAAAGTGTTGTTTTATTAATGCTTACATATTATTATAAAAATAATTTATGATTTTGGCAATATTTCATGAATATAATATACGCAAGATTAAAATTTTTATGTTGTAATTTGTTAATTGGAATAAAAAATAAACACACTAAATTATGCTGAATTGTTAAATATGAAAGAAATATAGAAAGCTCTCTAAAAATATTAGATAGAGTCAATATATTATCTATCTTTTAAGCTACCTCGGATCTAAAGCTATTATTGTACCCCTAAGTAACAATTTTTTCTTATAGGTTGAAGCTTACCCTGAGTAAGCTTTAAAATCCTTGTTTAATTCAAAAAACATCCAATATTCAGTAAACCACAAAATGATATTTGTATGTATATTAAACAAAATAAACCTAAACCTAAAAACAAAAATAACAGTACTGGAAACGAAGTATGCCATCCAAAAACAATTATTCGGAAAGAAAAACCTATTTCTTATCCCTTCTTCATAATATTTCCTTATATCCTTGCTTCCTCATATATTTCTTATCATTCTTCATAATAGCACTACTTATCTCTTTCATAAAATAATATTGTATGTATATATTATATATTATATATATGTATATATATCTGTATATATTTATATTAATTTGTGCACACTAGATTTGCCTATCAAATGCACTCTCCGATCCCAGGGCTGCTGGAAGAAATTTCATTTTGAGATAAGTAGTCCTTTGTACTATATTATTTGTAATGACTGTATTTTTATACTATAACGTGTACAAAAACTTGTAAATAAAAAAAATAAAATAAAAAAAGAATCTGTCAGCAAGATATGATTTTAGAAAAATGTAATAGTTTATTGGGAGTTGTTTTTTTATTTTGTATAATAAACCTGTGTGCCAAACTTTATCGAAGGCCTGAGATATATCAAGAAATGCCGCACAGCAATATTTCCGGTTTTCAAAAGCCTTGTGTATTTCTTCCAACAGTCTATGCACCTGTTCAACAGTGCCATGTTTTTCTCTAAAACCAAATTGGTGGTCTGGTATGATCTTATTTTCCACTATTACGGTATTGAGTTGCTTTAAGAAAAGTATTTCCATGACTTTTGACAACACAGGCAGTAAGCTGATCGGTCTGTAGGTCGACGTATCTTCAGGCGCTTTACCAGGTTTTAGAATCATTTTAATTTCAGCCACTTTCCATTGCGGAGGGAAGATGCCTGTGGCCAGTATGCAGTTAAATAGGTGTGTCAAGAAGCGTATTGCTATTTCAGGTAATTCGCATAGTATTTTTGCAGTAATTAAATCGTATCCCGGGGCCTTATTCTTTTTTAGGTTTTTAATTGTTTTTATGATCTCACACTTTTTAAACTTTTCAATTGGTAGGTCAAGTTGGTAAGGTTGATCAAGGAAGTCAGTGAGTTGTTCACTATTGGTTTTAGATGGGTTTGGTAGGAAGACATTAGCTAGATGAGCAGCAAAGGCTTCACCTTTTTCTAAGTCACTTTTTGCCCAGGTTCCGTCCTTTCTTCGTATCGGCGGATTAGAAGCAGTGGGTCTCTTGAGTCTTTGGGTTGCTTTCCAAAGGGAATAGTCACTGGCAGCTGTGGCATCCAGATTAAGTAGATGGTTCTTTACATTTTCGTTACTTTCTTTTTGAATTAGTTTTTTAAGTTTTGCTGTTAGATAGTTCAGCCGTGTTTTATCTCTTTTGTATCTGGTTATTTGCCATAATTTACGAGCCTGTCTTTTCTCTGCTACTAGTTCACGGATAGACTTCGAGCATTCTGGTTCTGTGCATTTTTTAGTTGCTGGAGTGCTATCCCAAGCGGCATTTTGGATGCATTCGTTGAAGTGTTCTATGGCTGTCATGAAATCCCTTTCTGTTTTTAGAGGCAGATTGGTCTTAATCCTATATTCTACTATGGTACGGAAAATATCCCAATTGGTCCTACGCTCGTGTAGCCTTGCTATAGGCTTATTGCATGTAAATTTCTGAAAAACCTCTAGCAGAACTACACTGTGATCCGATGAGAGATCTTGTAGGGAGGTACATTTGAAACAATTAGAAGGAATCCCCTTTACGACACTAAAGTCTACCAAGTCTGGAACTTTTTTTGGGTCAGTGGGCCAGTAAGTCGGTTCTCCGTTCGATATTGTATTTAAATGTAGGTCATTCAAAGCGGCCTGTAATTGACGTCCTTTGGGGGTTGTTAGGCGGGAGCCCCATTGAGTATTTTTTGAGTTATAATCTCCACCTGCTATAAACCTTGGTCCTAGGGTTTTGAAGAAGTTGATGTATTCTTCTTTTGTGATCACATGTTTTGGAGGAGAATACAGTGCAGTGACGGTCAGATGACCCCGCCAATCCTCAACAACAACACTTGTGGCTTGTATCTTAGGAGTTCTAAATGCTTCGCTCTCATGATGTTTAATATTACTCTTAATGAGAATAGCTGACCCACCGTGGGTTGTGCAGTCTGGATGCATGGTTTGGTAGAATTTGTAGTTGTTTATTCTGAAATAGCTTTTATTTGTAAAATGAGTTTCAGATACCAGCAAGATGTCAATTTTGTTTATTTTCAAAAATGTTTCTACTTCTAGAACATGTTGTGAGAGCCCATTGGCATTCCAAAGGGCAATTTTTAATGAACAGAATTTGTTAGTTTGGTCATGATTTCCATTAGGAGATTGGTCATTGTGGTTAATTGTTGGATTAGTTGTGACATTGTATTCAGGATTGTTTTCAAATCATTGTTATTTGTTTGGACTTCGGTTGGTTCATTTGGACTCTGCCTGCTCGCAGATAGGGGTGGATGAAGGGGTTTATTGGACATTAACGCTAGCTTGTATGATGATGGTGGGTCTTGTTGCCTAGCTGTAATTTCTGTATGCTTTGGACTATGTACGGAGCGCGTTGTTTGTCGGTGTTTTGCTAATTGAGTAGGATATTTAATTTTTTGGAGTTCCTTATATACTGCGCAGCCCTTATAGTTTGCAGGATGGTTGCCATCACACAGTATACATTTTACTGAGTCTGATCTTTCTTTTCGTTCGCAATTTGATGATGCATGGTCTCCAGCGCATTTTATACATTTGGGCTTTCTGAAGCAATATTTTCTTGTGTGCCCATATTGCTGGCAGTTGCTACATTGTGGAATATCCCGCTTGGGTCTTGGTGGTTCGATAATAACTCTGCAGTGCAGAAGACTTTTGATGTTGTAGATATCTTTATTGTTGTTATTGGATTCTACTTCAATGAAATGCATCGGTAATGATTTTTTTGTGATCCTTTGTTTGACATTCCAAATGTTACAGACTTTATGTCCTTGTATTTCTAATTCAGCTTTTATTTCTTCTGTATCTGTAGAGGGGTGAAGATTTTTGAGTACTACCTTGAAACAGCGGTCTTGTTTGGGTCTGTACATATAAAATTCTGTATTTTTTTCTTGCAGTTTTTTAACTACTTTTGTATATGATTCAGAAGACTTGGGCTGTATTCTAACTTGGTCGTTACGTAGGACTTTTATTTCATAGCTATCTGCTGCTATCTCATCAAGCATTTTTAGTAGTGGTTGGATATTGCTGACCCGGTCAACATATAGTGGCGGAGGTTTAGCAGGTTTCCGACCTTGTCATTGGTTTGCGTCATTTGCGTGTCATCGCTTAGATCTGAGAATCTATTCGAGGTAGGTATAGGTTGGCTTAACCAGTAGGTGTCAAGTTTCTTTTGTTTAATTGCTTTATTTACTTCAGGGCTCTCACGTTGTCTTTTCCTTTCAGGCACTGTTCTCCATTGATCGCTATCAGATGCTGTAGGCGTTTCCAGATCGGTATCGGCTAATATAACTAAAAGATACATATCAGTTGAGGTTGTAAGCAAAACTAAATTATAATTCATCTACCCTCTGAAACATTAACAATCATCTCAGACTAATTAAATATATAACAATAACGTTATCCAGGTTACTCAATGACTGTGTTCTTGTCTTGTTAAAGAAAGATTTATGAAAAATCTGTTGGATTTCTTTAGGTTGCGAAGGTAGAGGGTTTTCTTTTCCTTTATTATTCATTTTGTTCCCACGAGTATCATAAATCATTTAATAGTGTTACTCATAATTTACCATTTGAAAAGTTAAAAAAAATAATGTTTTTCATAAGTCTCTTGTACTTTAATTTTATCAATACAACATAACATTTTCATTTAACCGTAACATATAGTTTCAGTGCTTTAAATAAATTTAACAACATATAAAATGGCAGAAATATTATTTATAATCTGAGGAGTCAAAAAAGGTTGAGAAACCCTGTAATGTGGGAATATAAAACATCTTTGAAAACGAAACTGTCTTTAAAAGACGAAAACCCCTTTGAAAAGTGGAAACTTTGCTGATATGTACCCTAATTCTTAGGACCTATGTATTACATTGTATTGCATGTTACCAAAATAAAATAAAAAATAAATCTTCGTAAATAATCACCTAAGACAAGTCACGTCAATGTATAATCGTCGTAATGTGTGCATACCCTAAGTCTGTTCCCTTCATTATTTTATCAACTATAATATTTAGGTGGAACCGAAAAGGTATAAACTAACAGTAAATAAGTATGAACAAAAACACTTTACAAAGATTGTCTTTTTATAATTGTTATGTTATTGTAACAATTATTATTAAATTGATTTGAATTAATATATACTGTATTATTTTTTTAAATCTGAAATGAAAAAACAGTGTAAATTAAAACCTTGTAATAAAACGAGTTTGAATTTAAACCTAAATATTTAAACCATTGCAGAT
The DNA here is from genome assembly GCA_018249875.1 of Cecropterus toxeus. Classification (NCBI taxonomy): domain Eukaryota; kingdom Metazoa; phylum Arthropoda; class Insecta; order Lepidoptera; family Hesperiidae; genus Cecropterus; species Cecropterus toxeus. Next base: position 6,505 of record DWNE01010729.1, read on the forward strand.
TAGTATTGCTTTTCAATTATAAAACTTATCGCGAACTAAATTGATTCATAGATTTTTATAGTAAATTAAAAATGATTGAATTAATTTTCAGTCAACATAAATCATTAAAATCATTTTTTTAGAAGATGAAGTAAAACTATAAGTAAGTAAGTAAGTAATAAATATAAGTAAGACTATACGAAGACTTTTCGAAATAACTTTTCAGACTTATTATTTTTATTTAAGCTCAGTAAATAAAAGTACTTCGAAATACATTTGTAGGTTACAAAACAAATTGCAACTCACCGGGTTGTCAAACAAATACTCACATTCATCCTTGTAAACCAATTGTTGAGGCTCAGGGATCTTTATTTTCGGCAAATGCGGCGTCAAAAGATCAAGAGAAGCCATTATGTAGCTTTTCTCTTATATTTCTATTAATCAGCAAATTCTATTTTTTATATTCGTCCCTATCACGGCGTCGTTCTAAAATTATCAATTAGTGTTGTAAACGTAAATAACTAAATATATATTTTTTTTATATTAGTTATTAATCGATAACTTTTAATTGATGTTGTTTTTCAAAATTCATGTTCGTTTTAGTTTTTCTTAGAATTACTTAAGGTAAGTAAGTATTCACAAATTTATAAGTATTAAGTTAAAAACACAATAATTACATTAAAATATTGAGTTACATGGGTATTTGTAACACTATGAAATAATACTTAGTATTCGGTCTGTATTTCATTGACTTTATGTTGAATAATAATTCAATTAACATTTACATTAGAAACCAAAGTAAATACCATATGCAATAATCATATTAGATACGATTATTGTAGACGAATGATTTCAATTATATTACACATTGTGTATAATGTCATTTTTATAACGATTATTTTCTTGATGTGTAAAACAGGCACATCCCTTTCTGAATAAAAAAAAAACATTTGACAGTGTCACTAAAACTTGCCATAAAATAAAATGTTTATATAATTATGTCAATAAAAAGAAAAGTAATTATTATTCTAATTACCAATATCATATTATATCCTCCCCTTATATAATTTAACTAGATCGTAAATTAATACGCATGATGATAAAGTTCTAGGGCGATCTGCTCGCAATTCAAAAAACTGTTCAATCCGGTCAACTTGAGTAGTGTGGACACAATTTAAGTCTAAGAAAAAAGTAAGTTTTTGTAACCAGCGCATTTTAAGAATCAAAGTTGCGCGCTAGTTTTTAATACAACTTGGTCGATTTTAATTTTCTAGCCCGTTGTGAATATGACTACCAAATTTGTTAATTACAAAGGATTTGACTTTTCTTATTTCTAGTATAACTTATATTTTCAAATCTTCTAATTAGACAAATGAAGTTACATTACCATGACCTATTCATGTAAAATTAGGGATTTGAATGAATAGAAAGAAATATTTTGTATAAGAAATATTTTTTTTATTATTTTTATTTATGCACTAGCTACTTAACTACATTTTGTGGTGCAAACCTTTTTTCTAAATATTTTAATATTGATTCTTTCAAACATTTATTTTTTGTTCCTATCTGTATATTTCTCTGCTGCAACATTTTTATTTTTCGTTTATATTTGTGAAGATATTTAATTCTCCTGTTTATCTGCGATCTTAGATTAATTTCTGTAGATGTATCTAATTCCATATCAGTAATGTTACAGTTGGATATTATATCAGGTTGTAATTGCTCTGAAATCTGGAAAGTAATATTGGTGAACTTTTAAAATTACAAACATAATTACCAATAGAATTATCATAATCATCACCATCATACATACATATATAACAGATGAAGCTTCAGTCTCATGTTCATTTTCTAATTTGATGCGTGATACTTGATTGATTATCTGAGTAGCTACATTCTGTAAGAAAAAAGTATATTAATCTTATTATTTTAGCCATGTTTTTGTGACGCATTACATGTACGTTCATATAAAGACAATTTTATTTTAAAAAATTCAAGAACTTCATAATAGATTGTAGAATAAAATCTTGAATCAAGTGAAAAACCCTTTTGAAGTATCTGTAAAGTGAAATGCAAAGCTTAATCATCACCACTAAACACAGGAAATGGTGAAAGTTTGTCGATCCCCTGTGGTGGCACAATGCATCTATTCCTGCCTAATATCATGGTTATAAAGTTGCTCTGTTTTGGTTGGAATGGTATGGTTTGGTAGAAATGAAATGTATAGACATTTCTTTAAGGTCTAGTTAACATTGCTTGCTTGACCTAGGTAGGTTTTCCCTGCCAGAGGTACATTTCATTCCCGAAAAAGTTATAATAGCTACCTTAAATGGTATAGCGCCTTTTCGTATCCGCATTAGACCACTCTGTGTTTCATATAGATCTTTGCTGTCAAAATGAATAGAACAAATCATGGTACTATCTGAAGGTTCCCAATACTCATCAAGCCGAGTTTTGCGTACAATTTCTATCCAGCGGTCTTTGATTTCTTCATCGCAAGGAAAACTAAAAAAGGCAATAATAAAATTAAAACCGATTCCTAATGAAAAGTTTACACATTCATGAATTCCAACTTTGGACAAAAATGGCGAGAAAAGATTTTTCTTCAATCTATTTTAGCAACGAAACAGACAGGCTACCTGTTGGAAAGTAGTCATCAACTATGGACATTTTTGCACTGGAGGAGTCAAAAATGCATTGCAATGTTTAAAGGAGAGCTCTTAGTGCAGCATTTTGAAGTGCCCCATATCATTTCACTCTAATTATCGCTCAGGTGGCACTTATTACTTAGTAACTAGTAGTAATTATATAGTTGATAGTAAATTTTGAAGCCAGCCAGTTCGCAGATTATTTTACAGAACATATTATTTCATGATAAACATTTAAATACAATATTGTGTAGGTGCATTACTTAAAAATGATGTAAGCTACAATGCAGTGACATGATTCTGCAAAATATATAAAACATATTCTCAATAATTTTACCACAGAGAAACAAGCGTATACTACACTAGTTTAATTAATTACACTGTAATTTACACTAGCAAGTAGATCCACGTTGAAGTCATAATGAATAGTATTAATAAATTGAAGTAAATGTATTAATAACAGTGTTTATTTTTTGACCACGTATACTTTTTTAAGATTACAAGTCTTTAAATGTGTTTCATAGACAGCAGAAAGGTGAAGTGCATTTTAATTATAAAAAAATATACACTACACATGAGAATATTCATTTAATAGTTTTATATGTTTACTTACTGGTGGAATGAAATACCTTGTTTATAATTGTATTTAGCATTTCCCGTTGCATTTTTACAAGTCTGAATAACACAAGAAGGCATTGTTATAAGGTATTTAATGTAAATATTGTTATTTCTTTGATTTCAAAGAAAAAAATGAAATATTTCAGAATTCCTGTCATTTCTTTCACTGACACTTAGAGGTGAGTACATAGATATATACTAATATACTAGAGATAGATGTGCAACTCTCGATTCGTTCCAAAAAACTATGTACCCTAATCAATAGATGGCTCTGTTTCTACTTTTTGTCGTGCCCGATAGATGGCGCTCTTTGGCAGGTCTAATAATCCCAACTTTTACTTTATTTTTTTATTTTATCAAGGCTGTATATAAGAATATTTAACATTATAATATAATGTTATTTATTCTTATATACAGCCTTAATAAAATAATATA
>DWNE01010730.1:0-10184 GCA_018249875.1 Cecropterus toxeus
AAGTAAACAATTGATCTCGCATCGTATAACTAGCAATCGACTCGGTCTCCATGCACTTCCTCCGACATATATATTTTACATTTATTTACTAGCTTTCATTTGATACCCATACTGTTGTATTATTAAAAAAAAATCGACTTTTTTTCCTCTATTTCCAGGCGCTATTTTAAAGTAATATATAGCCTATGTCACTATGCAAACTGAGACGATTCTAATGATATGTCATATGTCACGGTCCGTCTAGCCGTTTGGGCTGTAGCCCATGCCACAGAAATAGACATACATACAAATAAACATGCATACACACATGCATACGCTCTAAAAACATTACCCTAGTGTGATGTAAATGTAAAAATTTTGTGGAGATGTCTTTGTTTGTTATTCTTGTATGCATACGGTACTAGTTAGATTTGGCACACAGATATTTTATGGCCTAGATACTCATAGGGTACTCATTACTTTGGTAGGCCAGACCAAGGAGGGCCAAATTATAGCTCGCATCAAACCAATAAACTTGCACCTAGCCCTAAAATTAAAATAATTTTAGTATTGCGTATATTTACAAATATACAAAATTTTAAAGCAGCTAAAGTATAGCTATAGTAAATAAGCCAAAATTGCTAGATTTTAAAGTTTTTGAAAAAAAAACAAATCTACCAATATGTATTTTTTTAAATATATATTTTTTGAATGAAAAGTACCCTATATTTTTTCTAATACCTCTAAGGATATGCGTACAAAGTTTCATGACAATCGGTTAAGTAGTTTTGGTTTGAAAACGTAAGAAACAAATGTACATTCACATTAATAATATTAGTTGGTAAGTAGGGATTCAATTTCCACTAACAAAAATAAAATTCAGCAAAAATGTTAGCAACAATATGATATGTAGCAAGTTCTATCAGCTTACATTTTTACCACATATGGTGTAATCACACACTTAAGGTATCTGATTACATACTAAGAACTCTTTGAGTTTATTACATTGATATACTAAGTAGGTGGATAAAATATCTACAAATGTTGTGTACTACAACTTTGAATATGAAAATGGCTCAGATTTTCAAAGCCAAATTTACATAATACAAATAAAACCTTTTAAGGAACAAAGTGTTATCACGAAATAGCTTAACTAAATCTATTGTGATTTTAAGTTAACAATTACCTTTATTTATATATTTTGGAAGTAGCAAATGAGCATGCAGTCCACCTGATGGTAAGTGGCCAATGCTATTCACAAACATTTGTAAGCAACTCCCAAAACAACAAGATGAGATTAGATTTATCTGTGATTCAATACAGATGCATTTCTTCCTCTTAGGACTAAGTTGCAATGGTAAGAGACACATAATCTTCTAATTTTCTCTGAGAAGATTATGTCCCTTACCTCACCCTTGAAACCAAACATTATAGTGCCTAACATTGAGGTTAGAAAACAAAAATAGGTGTAACATCAGTACATTTAGAGCCGAACTAAAAATTGTTTTACCACCTTCAAAAATGGACTTATATAGGGAACGGCACATTTCTTTAAATAAAAACCATTCCAACAAAAATTTCTCAGCAATTTAAAAAACTTTGCATGTTACTTTATGTTACAAATAAATATACATATAAACATTCTTTATCTTAATTATTCCTTTAACCGCGTATCTCATTTTAAGTATGTACAGTAATCATGTCAGATTAATTGAAGTGACGATAGATCAGAAATTAGTAAATGATGTAATATTACTAAATATTGTAAAGATGGAGTTTGTGAGCATGTACGTGTATTTCGTGCAAAAATTACTTGTCCTTGTATACACAACGGCTCAGTTTAACTTACACCTAAACAGGAATAAGGGAATAGCACTTTTTATTAGTGGTATTCCCTATCAATAAATGAATAAGGATACATTGAATGGGTGTTTATTTAAACTCTTTCTATAATAGGTATTAGGTGCTAAAAGTATGCATGACTCAAATCATGTATTGATTATTTCCTTATTTTAAACATTATGTTGACCTTTAATAAAAGGTCTATGAAAAACTTATAAGCAATTATTTAACTTTAGGTACAAGTACAGATGGGAAATAACTTGCTAAGTACAAGTACAGATAGGAAATAACTCTAACAGTAGTATTGCAGTAGAAATTGTACAGTTTGCACATCACCATATACATCGTGATACGATGGATATCAATAAAAACATGTTTTTATAATTTGTCTATCAAATTAATGTTTAATCTGTTCATAAGTGAACTTTGACGAGATTTTTAAAGTGATGAGTTAAGAAAAACAGGACACAGAGTAAGGACTCTGATGCTAGTACAATTGTTTTAACATATTTAGGGTTTTCGCTATTAAATCTATTTATTTTTAATAAACATTAACAACTACCACTAAAACGTGACACATGCATGTTTTACAACTCTCCTAGTTAGGTGAAGGGAATCTATCTCTTTTAATACTGGTTCAGTCATAAAAAACTTATGTGTAATCTCTCTTCCACGAATGCTATTTATAAACTAAATTATGTAGCGAATATGACTCGTATCGCGCCTACATTGTAATATATTTAAATGAACAAAGGATCAGCGTTATCCTTGAGCAAATGCCTCCAAAACTATGTCGAAAAGTTTCACAATCCCAGCTATGAAGCGACCTCTTTTTCAAAGTCAATATTCGTGTCAACATGACAATTTCTTGTTCCGTGGAATATCTCGTTTATAGTATAAACTTACCTCTCCATTGGCGATGTTTATCCCCAAATAAATGTCACCAAAGGAACCACCACCGATCCGCCTAATAATTCTATATTTGTCGGTAATAAGCAACTCTTTTCGATAACCGAGCATATGCTGGAACGATGACATTTTCGATTATTGTTTGTAAATTTTGTTAAATGCACAAATTTTGTTACGATCGTCACAATATTAACGAACACTAAACAAGCACTATTGACACGCTAACATTTCTATTTAATGTTGAGGTAATAACTTTTGAAACGGAAAGAAATAAAATGAAAGACTGAACTGATGGCCTAAGCTGCGTTCCAATTTGTGGCCTTTGTGGCCAGTCTGACCACAGATTCTTTAAAATATAGATGATTGATTACAAGTAACACTATAAGGCCATCGTCACACTTTTGTTATGTAATGTAAATATCTAGCACGTACATTATTATAAAGAAGTTATTAAAATAATTACTCCGTAGTAATTAAATATGTTCTATAGTGATTAAGTAATTAATTCAGTGTAATGTATCTTATAATGAAGTGATCCATAATCATTTATTATTATTTCGATATCATTACTAATGTTTTTTAAAAAATATTAGGATTATACCAGTAAATTGTTTTTTTACAAACATAAATATAAATTGGCCCAAAAATATGATTTTTTCATATTGCTTTATTAATAATAATCTTTACGAATGTATAGAGAATAATTTTCTTATTGATACTTAGGCGAAGGGAAAATATACTCTAAAAGTAGAAATTTAAAGTAATTTATGCAGAAAAAAGATGACTAGGCTAATGAGAAAAGGTTATCATGGTGGTATTGCATTATTTTGGATAAATTGAACAAACGTTCGGGTGCTCAAGATACTTTCGTAAAATACAGAATTTGCTTGTAAACTTCTTTTACCTATCATTGCAATGAATAAAACAATGTTCTTTTAGGTAGTGCAACATTATAAGACTATTAAATCTGTTTTGAAAAACGGAAGTTTTACGCATATTAAATGAAAAAGAAATTAATTTTTCACCTCACTTAACTATAATTACAAACAAATATTTTTGGTTGTTTTTTTATAAAATTGTAAACAAATAAATGCCGGTTCGCAACTATAGTTGCGACGAAAAAAATTATAAAATGCAATATTTTAAGACTATTGTCCTACTGTTAACTTAAGTTATACCTGCAGTTTGTACTCAGAATTAAAATCTTAGGGCATCTACCAACTGAATGTTACTGTTGACAACGTCTTTTTAATGTAGTGTTTTTATAGTTATAATTATTTAATATAAATTGTGTATAGACATATGTTAATAGTTTGCAAATAAATATCTGCTAAATATCTTGAATTATTATTATTTAGTTTGTATAAGATACATTATCTTTATCGACATATGTCAAAGAAAAATCTGTAGTGACATTTTAGCGCTTTTCGCGCTTGATCTAGCGCATTTTGGTGTATTTAGCGCCAATAGAATTTTTTTATGCCTATCACTGGTGCTTTTTAGGGTAAAATGAAGGAAATTAAATTAATGCGCAATCTAGATCTTTCCCCTCGAAAAGTAGCGATATTATTATTGTTCTAGCGCTCAATAAATTTTTTTTGATCGGGCAGTACTGCAAATAATTGGTAGTTTATAAAAACTATTTATTATTACCGATTTATAGATCATAATATAATGCGAAATGACGCCATCGTAGAGTAATCTATAAAATCCTCGGGTAGACTCCATTCCCGAAAGGATCCACCCATCCAACAGCCTTATTCTGTCTACTAAATATAGGCCTCTTGCAATGGGGGTTTTTCCAGAAGTCACTGTTCAGCGTGCATAGTGATGAATGCAGTAGGAATTAATGTTTCACAAGAAGATGCTGCTGCCCAACTCCTAAATTTGTCTCATAGTCGCCTCTTACGGAGCGTTGCTTTTAAAATCTCAACATGACACAAACCAATCAGTTTATAACAATATTAGGCTTTCTTGAGCTGATGTTCCATCCAATTCCTTTTTCATGTTTTAATTCTATGGTTCATGAAATTTAACGAACAAATTATAATTCAAAACGTGTATCCAAATAGGTTTAAGTACAAAATAGAGATGCGGCTCTATTTATAGCAATTAAGGATTATCTTACTGAAATAGCAAACGAGCATGCAGTCCACTTAATGGTAAGTCGTTACTGCCGCAGATGGACATCTGTAAGCAACTTCATACAGAAGTGAGGTTCTATCTGAAGTCAAACACTGATGCGTTGTTACTGCCGAGAACCAAGATGGTCGTTTCATGTATAAGTGAGCCAACAACCACACTCTTCCAACGAAACACAAGATCTGCTTCACGCTAGAAATAGGTGGCGGTGGTACCTCCCCAGTCGAACTACACTGGTTCTACCACCTGGCGAAATATATATCGATATATATGTAGCATTAGAATTAGGGGTCCATAGTAATTATTCTAATAGATATTTGATTAATAAAATATAAAAAAGAAAAAAACAATCCAGACTATACCGTATTTTATTAGATACTTTAAAATAAAATGTACTTACACAAAGTAATATAAATTCTCAAAGAAAATACAACATAAAGAGTTCACAAAATGATTTCATGAAAGTAAAGCTTAAAAAAATTCGAAAAAGGAAAAATAAACAGTTGTCCTTATTCTATTTATTGTTGCGTGTTTTAAATAAATACTTTTCAGTTACTGCTACTAGTTTTCACATTGATAATTATAACATGATATCTACATAAACGATACTAGCATCTACATCAGCGTTTCCCAAATGGTGTATCGCGACCGGCTCACGAAAATAATGTATAATGCACCGGGTCGCAGCATTTTTGTACACATCATCGTCAACTCATTATTGTCCCACTACTGGGCACATCTTCTCTCAGAATGAGAGAGTTTTAGGCCATAGTCCACCGCGCTGACCAAGTGCGAATTGGTAGACTTTACACACCTTTAAGAACTCTTTTTTTTTCAGAGAACCCTTAGCATGCTTCCGCACGATGTTTTCCTTCACCGAAAAGCAGTGATAATTAAATTTCAATACGCACAACATTTTAGAAAAATCAGTGGTGCGTCTGTGATCCTCTATTGAGAGGCCGAGTTTCAACCATTAGGCTATCACTGCTCACTTTTTGTACACAGTATATAACAAGTACATATAAATGTTTCAACAAAAATTGAGTTAAAACGGCCTACGAAGTTTTTTATTTTAATATCATTATATTTTGCGGACATTTGAATCTGTTTTACCCACCTAAAATTTGCGTATTACTGTTTTAGTGGGTCACAAAGGGGGATACCAGATCATTACAAGTCACTGCATAATAAAGTTTGAGAAACGCTGATCTATATAAACAAATGTAGACATCTTATGTCACATAAAATGCAGTATGGAATCTTTAAGCAAGTAAAATACAAAATTCGCTCTATGTTCCGGTATTCCCTATAACATAATTTAATATTTACTTTAGTTAAAAGTTCTTCTATAAATCTACTAAAATTTAGTGAACAAGTCAATAGTTTTGGCCAAGAGACTAGTTTAGGCCGTGATATTGCAGAGAATACCTATTCCGTATTACATTGACTTTATTTTTCTTTTAAACGTAAACCTTTCATCCAGTCTGTCTGCTCACATTACGGCCAAATATTATAATAAATGAATAACGAAATTGCGTTATACCATTTAAATCCCATTAAATCAAACTCAAGACATTTTATTCTTGATTAGAAATGTTCTCGTTTTAAAAATATGTATATAAAAACATAGTTTAATAAAATGCTAGCTTTGTCCCGCGGCTTCACCTGCTTATCGATTAATATAGGATTAACTAATCCTGTGTTAATCCAATTTATAAACTAGTTATGCGTCAGATTGCATTCAAATCCGATCATCAATCCAAACATCGATCTATCCTTACGAACTTTCGCATTTACATATTAAGATTGCGGCAACAAGTTTTTCAATGTGACCAGGCAGAGACTAAATGACTTATTGAGTTATAAAATACACGGTTTTGCAAATAAGGCAGAGCACTCACAGACTACTATCGCTTGAGCGATAGTTTCCAACCTACCGTTTTGCCGCTTAAGCTACTGAACTGGTTCCTTAAGCCGCTTGCAGGTAGCTTTCGCAACTATCTTGTCGCTTAAGCTGCTAAAAAAATGCTTAAGCCGCTGCTCGGAGTGTTCTAATTGTTGCTTGAGCGACTGACAAGTGGTATGTTTGATTTTATTAAAATAATCTGTCAACACTTTATTGTTTACGTGTCTGTTTAGACGAACAAGCTACTAAATAGACGCAGAGTACTTTAACAGTAGTTTTGGAAGTTAAATTGGTCGAGATTGCTTAGTAAGTGGTACAATTCACATACATTAAAGATTATCTCGTTTAATTTGGCCATAAATTACCAAGCTTGTTAAATAACTATGCAATCCATTCAATCGTATGTTACTATGCAGGTAGACAAATTGATAATAAAATTATTCGTCACATAATTAATAGTGGATAAGATTATTTAAATATCACTTTTATACTCATTCCACTTACTAAGGACTGTTTTAATTCAACGGTATAAAACATTCAAACAGTACAATATTGTTCTGACCAAAGTTATTGTTTTTGTTTCTTACCACACAAAACAATGATGCAAAACCGTGTATGTACTCTACTCAACTACGTTTTGTCCAACACGAAGACTGTTACGAGACCGTGTCTAAATGGTCATACGACTATATTAATACGAACGACCATATTTACGCAGGCGTACGTCCACGCCATCAGTCGCACGTCTATCAACGCGGTCATACGACCATATAGACATGATCGTGCAACCGCATTTATAGTTGTGCGACTACTTCAACACGGGCATACGACCACATAAACATGGGCGTACGACAATATAAATAGTAGTGCAACTGTATCAACACGAGCGTACAACCACATAAACATAGCCGTGCAACCGCTTATACAGTCGTGCGACCACATAAACATGATCGTACGACTACGTAAACATGTTCGTGTAACCGCTTATACAGTCGTGCGACCACATCAACACGATCGTACGACCAATAAACATAGTCGTGCGACCACATCAACACGATCGTACGACCAATAAACATAGTCGTGCGACCACATCAACACGATCGTACGACTAATAAACATAGTCGTGCGACGACATCAATACGATCGTACGAACATATCAACAAGTTCGTGCAACCGCATTTAGTCGTGCGACCACAACCCGGTCGTACGACCACGTCTCAGTGGTGGTCAGTTAAGGCGCGGGCATGCACTTGAGCCGCTCGAAGGCAGCTCGCTCAAGGGTCTCGCGGTGGTCGGGATGGGCGATGCGGATCAGCTCGTAGGCACGCTGGCGGAGAGTCTTGCCGAACAGATTGGCGATGCCCTGCTCCGTGACCACGTAGTTGACGTGGGCGCGCGTGGTCACCACTCCGGCACCTGTGGATACAGTATTTTTTACAGATTCATACATACACACGCGCGCACTAGTCCAGTCATATAAGGTCTGAAATCGAAATTTGACACTCAACTTTGCATTTTTGATATATTTTTTCTTTTTCCCCTCGGTCTCCCCTACACTCACGCTTTCTATACTCATAGCTACACACTAGGATTTTCTTCTGTGTCGTGGGTGCCATGGAAACACTCAAAGACGAATACACAAACATCCAGACCCAGAACAGAAATCTAAACTCATCATTCACATGTCTGTCTGGTCGGGGATCGAAACCGGAACCCACTGCGTGTTAGACCGGTATGAGCTTAGATCTACTCTTAGAGTTTCAAAGTTCACCGCGCTGGCCAACTTCGAAATGGTAGACTTCATTTTTTTAAATATACTTTTTAAATTGGTTGCAATTTTCTGCATTTCATATTAGATTTTGTATCCGTCAGTGGTTATCTAATACTTGTAAAAATCGGAGCCAAAATATCATGTTAGAAATAGGTGTCGCGTTGGTACCTCCCCAAGCGAAATCTTAGTGGTTCAACCTCTCAACATATAGTGAAATCACTAACCAGTCTTAAGAAGAGGCACAATTTTGGACTCTCCCTTCTTAGTTTGGGAGACTATAGAGATGATGGGCTTCCCGCGACCGTCCAGCGACTCAGCGGAGCCCCGGATGAAGTCCACTTGACCACCAAAACCGGAGTACATTCTTGTACCTAGAAATAATAAATACAATTCTTAAAAATATTGAAAAAAAAAACACGACTTCGAAAAGACAGTTTTCAGTTTCAGATATTTTTTAGGCAGCTGGTTTGTGCGTTAGAAGGTACCCTCCATATTTACTTTTATAATGATGTATTTAATTTAACACTTTTGTTGGGAGAAACGCAGACATGCGCCGCGTCTAGTATAATAAACTACAATGTCGCACCTATGAATACTGGCGCGTTATAAATTGACATGCTTTCTTCTTCTTCTTGCTTCTTGTGTCCTATATTTTTCATAATGTCTTTCATATTTTTAGTTCAGTTTAAATATATAATTTTCTTCATTTTTCCTTATTTCCGTCACTTTGCAAACTAAAAACGTATATTTCGTTAACTAAAAACGTTTAATTTGTATTTTTTATTTGTAATTTACAGATTATAATTATATAGTTTAGTCGTATTGTTTCATTTTTTTGCCAAATGCGAAAGTTTGAGTTATTGTGTCATCATTACTTTATGTGATCGATTTTTAAGATATATTTACCAATAGAGTCAGCTGACACTTGGCCAGTGAGGTCGACTTCCATGCAAGAGTTGATGGCGGTCATGATCGGCTGCTGGGAGATTATGTGAGTATTGTTCACGTAGTCAACCTCCATCATTTCTGGAAATAAGACGCTTCTACAGTCGTAGCTCCATAGTAGGATTAAATACCAAACATCCAGGCCCAGAACAGTAATCTAAACTCGTCACCCAGATGCCTGTCATGCCGGGGATCGAACCTGTGACCTACTGCGCGTTAGATCGGCATGGTGACCGCTCCACCAAGCGGGTCGTCAAGATGGACAATTTGATAAAAAAAAAACAAATAAACAGAAACCGACTTTAATCGATTTGAAATAAATCGATTCTTTTTTTGTAAAAACATCGATTTTTGGAAATTCGATTGTTTGATGAAAAAATAAAATCGATTAATATAAAAATCGATTTTTGCGAAGCCAAGTCACATCCCTAGTTATAGGTAAGAAACGAGTTGTACAATTACTTTTTTGATCCACTGTATGTTGGTTTCTTGCAAACACAGTACGCACTACATAGTCCCGAAGTCGGCGCTCAACCCATTATATTAGATTATAACGACGAATCTATGTTCTACAAGTTTATAAGCGCCGACTTCAGAACTATGCACTTGAAACGAACTTCCTCCGGAGGTATTCCCGGAGCGCTATGACATGGGGTTCTTCAAAAAGGGTGTAAAAAGAGCTCTCCTTCA
>DWNE01010731.1:0-10183 GCA_018249875.1 Cecropterus toxeus
ATATAGAACAGGGGTTCTATACGAAGTCTATCACAGATGCGTTGCTACTCCCGAGGACTGAGATGGTCGCCTCATATGTATATAAGTGAGCCGTTTTTAAGTGGCCCTGGAAGTGTAAATTAAGTTTTGTTTTATTTTACTATTTACTCATTGCAAGCGCTTTTTTAATCACGTTAAGCTTGTAAAAATCGGGCAAGTGTGAGTTGGACTCGCGCATAATGAGTTCCGTACCATAATCAACTAATGAGATGGTCGCCTCATATATAAGTGAGTCATTAACAATTATATTTAAATAAAATAAAAACTCACAATTAATTTTGCATTTAATCTACAGTCTATGACTGAACAAATGTTCATCACTGAAAAGTATAATCACTATCGACCACCGCCGGCCACGAATACGTAAATAGTGAACGCCATCCACCGACTGCCCATTTACCGCGCCATTACCACATTTAGTTAAAGCTACATAATATATTGATTAATTGTTAATGAGACGTATTTAATATCACCTTGCAACAGCGCCGAGTTAGTTATTCATGTTAATTGATACGAACCGCAATGATTTTAATACATTTCCACTATAATTGCTGACAATCAACCAATAATCAGTGATTTATATCAAATAATTATATTGTACCAAATGTTACAATTCATAGCGACGAGGTTTGTTTAGATCTTAATTGATGTCGGTCCGGTCAGGACACCGGACACCTATGCTTTGGGAGCCATGTTACGCTGTCAGTTCTGATGGACAAGAATTATTACCTAGTCGCACGCATACATAGTTATGTCCAGAAAAAATGACGAGTTTTAGGTCAATATATATTATGTCACGATTTGTCTTAATTTCGCCATAGTAGAATATCGTTAATAATCTATTTATATTCATTGAATAATAATTAATAATTTTCTTCCTGGTTATGAAAATTTTCCTATAATGGAGATAGGACTCTATCACGGCGCGTATCAAAGAGGTTGTTTCTGAGAATTGTCACACATTGCTTTCAGTTAATGATCGTGTGAAAACATATATCACTTTTATAAGCAGCATGCATTACGGAAATAAGCATACGACGGTGCCTCTGAAGTAGAACTACAAAGAACTCTATCTTTAAATGAAGATCTGATAACGACCCGCGTGGCGGAGCGGTCACTGTACCGGTCTGCCACGCAGTAGGCCCCGGGTTCGATCCTCGGCCAGACAGAAATGTAAATGATGAGTTTAGATTTCTGTTTTGGGTCTAGGTGGTTGTGTATTTGTCTTTGTGTGTCTATGGCACCCACGATACAGAAGAAAATCTTACTATGGGGCTATAAGTGTAGAAAGCATTTATTTTTATCGATCTCGTATCACATTAAAAATACTAACTTACATAAGCTCTTCGATTTTTAAAGTACTAAGGTACCTATATAGAATTTAGACTACCCTTAATATCCTAGAATTTCTAAATAGAGGCACGCTTTAGCGACAAGGACCCAAACCAAAACAAATGTTTGCCGTCAGCCCAACATTTGTCTTGACCGCGGAGGCTTTGCGCCAATCTCAGGGCTATTTGGGATGCCTTACTAATACTATGAACGTAAATCTATGAGTACTCGTATAGTGCATTGTTTTATGGAATATGTTATATTATACTATGTTACCATGTTACATATGTTTACCAGATGGTAAAACCAACGTAGTTCGACCGAAAAGGTACCACACGTATTTGTAGCGTTAAGCAGTACCTTTAGTACGAGTTTGTCTTGTTTTTTCCAGACAAGATTGAGTCTTGTTTCTGCCAAAAATGCCCTCTGTAAATTTTAGTTCCGAAACAAGCCGCTAGGGGCGCTGCATGTAGATGTATGGGCAGAAACAAGCCTCAATCTTGTCTGGAAAAACAAGACAAACTCGTACTAATGGTACAGTTCTCACGTGTCATTGTAAGGCTGTGGTTGCCGGCTTTCTTATATATGAGGCGACCATCATAGTCCGCGCAAGTAGCAATGCCTCATAAAAAAGTGAGCCGGCAACCACACCTTTACACTGAATCGCAAGATCTGCTTCACGCTGGAAATACGTGTGGCTAAGTGGTACTACCCCAGTCGAACACTACACTGAATCAGTGTACCTACATATGTTCGCAAGATTCGATCGATTCGGTTGGCATATCAGGAATAAATACTAAACTACAAAATAATATTTAAATTATAAACTTATAAGCATAGTCTAGTTAACAGATTCCAATTTGCAGCATACAGCTACAAGCGCTACATATGCGCTAAATTCAGCTTAAACCATTCGACTGTGCTTTACTCCTTTTCAGTATGTTTGTAGATTCACAAGGATTAATTGCATTTAATTTAAGCTCTGTTTAATCTGCAAATATACGGAAGATGGAAAGAAAATTACACTTACATGTTTCCTTTTTAAAATTAAGTAGAGAATATTTATTCTCTATTTTATTGATATCGAATTGATAACTTCCTCTTCTTTTAGCAACCGTAACCGTTTAGTAAAATTAAAAACTCGGTGTAATAGTATCGAAGGAGCATGTTTGAGTTTTATTGCAATAATCTTTTTTAACTTTGAAAACAATAATTATGTATGTTTGAGTCGTACAATAATGATATGAGATATGAAAGGTTTACCAAACGCCTTTTACTATTGTTGTGTAATACTTTAGAACCTATTGTGTGAATCAGTATCCTTTTATGTCTTTTATACAATTACAAATCCGTTCCAAAACCAACTAAACCATCGCTTACTACCTAATTGCTCATTAAAAGTAATATTTACTTAAGCCCCATTACGCCGTCTTGTTGCGCTGTTGGAATAGAATCATAATGGACTCAAAACATTGTGATCTAATAACAATTGAAATCGGAACTAGTTTATTTCGAGGTTCTATTTCTTATAGGTGAGCGATAAGCGTATAACTGCTAGCCTTTTTTTTGTTCTCGAAGGGAAAACCTTTAAAAACGTACCCGACGTCGTGTAAAAGATGCCAGGTTATGTGGGATTTTTACCAAACTAAAACCCCCCCGATAGTGGTCCTCAGCGCTGTGTGCAGGACTCCGGGGTCTCCAACGGAACCCAATCGGAGTCCTCCAAGCGCGATTACCCTTTTGGACTCTTTCCCGAAGAGCATTAGCGCTCACCGTGCTTTCAGGTGTTTACGACGGCTGAAAGCACGGTGAGCGCTATCCTTCCCGGGGTCACCTGGCTGAACGGTTAAGGATCCGACTTTTGCTGCCTGCAACCCCGGAAACCCCCTTTTAGTCGCCTCTTACGACAGGCAGAGGATACCGTAGCCCTATTCTGATCCTGGAACTACATGGACTAGACTAATAAAAACAAAAATTAAAATATTGTGAGGTGCATCGAATTTCTTTTATCTCCAGATAGCCGTGTTCAAAAATCATCGTATCTCTTGATACCTTGTATATGTGACAAGTTGAAAGCTGAAATTGGTGCCACTGGGTCATTTGCCTTGTACTATTGAGATAGGATTTCAATAGCCCCAAAACATTAGGATCCGAAGAACAAAGTGAATTGAAATCGAGTAGTTTACCCTTCTCTCGATTTTGCTCGTTTTGATTGTCAGCTACAGTACAATAGGTACATCATTGATCAGACAACATAATATATTCAATATAATTACTAATTATTATTTATTTGTTTGTAGTTTAAAAATAAACCGTTTATTACTGAATTTATTAATGCGAATTTAGAAACTCAAAAAATGAGGAGTGTATGATCTATTTCTGCATGATGTTAAAAAAAATAACAAAAAATAGATACACATTTCAAGTCACCGAAAAGCAAAAAATTAAACATATGTTGGTTTCTCATATACACAGTATATAGTCCCGAAGTTGGCGCTCAACATATTTTTGTTAGATTACAACGACTAATTTAGAATCTAATCCATCCTACGAGTATGGACATGAGCGCCGACTTCAGAACTACTCGTATGTATTTGTATTTCCTGTAACTCCTTTTTTGAAGTCAGTTAAAAATAAATTATAATAACGGTGAGCTCAACAATTCATCGTTTGAAATAGTTCTAAATAATGTTACCTTGGTTACGTTATTTCGAAATAAATATTTTTTATTTAATTATATTGGTAGTTGAGGATATTACGCAAGTCGCTTGAGTCATCAGATTCTGCAGAATATTATACTAATGATCCTAATCCTATCCTTTGTGGAAATGTTATAAAATAATGAAATACTTTGAAATTATTGAGTGATTGTTGTAATAATGGTTATATTTTTTTAATTAAACATGTGTTGTTATTCGACTAACAATTTATTTGCTTTCATAAATATTAATCCAGATATGAATTGTATCAAAGACAAGTTATAAAATAAAATTAACCTACTGATAAACCAAAACAATTTTATAATAACCTGGCCTTTAGAGGTTTTAGTAATATATATTATTCATAAATTCCAGTATGAATTTGGAATGTCGGTAATTTTCGAGATTTCAACATGTGTATATAATAAAAACATTACTGTACGTATTATATATAAGCATTTTAATGCATAATAAACCTTTAATAAAAACTATGGGTACAATGAACGAACGAGTAAAAAATGATGTCATTATCCTTAATTAACCTTTCAGCATTGAATTGCAGTGAAATTCAAAAGCAGTTAATATTGGAATTGATATGAACAATTTATCGGAGGCTCGTGAAAATTACCTTCATTTGTATGTATCGCTGGTGAAATTGAAATAACATGCTATTGTGGATAAATTAACCGAATTATAGTATCACTTATTAATTTGCGCATACTTTATTAGTGTCACAAAACAAATGACTGATAGATTACTGAAATTAGTGTCTGACTCTCACGTCTATATAAGTTAGACTAGGTGTGGCCGGCGATTTCACCCGTTTTAGTTTTAACATTCAAATGAAATAAAAATTGAATGTTACATAAAATTGTGGACTATAAATATATTTATCAATCCTTGAAATCATGCGAATTTAATACATAAACAAACAGGCGCACAAAATTTTTAAAAATTGTAATCATATCTATTTTGGGTTTTACAAAAGATGTATGACACGCAACTTTAATTTTTATTATTCGGTGGATGAATCTTACCAATACTATTAATGTTAAAGTTTTTGAGGATGACATACTTCGGTTTGTTATTTTTCACGCAAAAAGCACTGATTGCATTTAGATGAACATTAACATATAGGACTTTTTCCGTGACACATGAGCCACAGGACCCCAGCGGGCGGTCAGCGGGTTAGTTTATGAAAATCACAAACAATCCAAAGTTCGGTGCGTAACTATTCAGTTAGTGTTATGTGTCGTGATATGGAACCTAAAAAAGAAAAACGAACTAGACATAGGATAGATAATCTACCACTAGTGCTTGTCGACGGTTTCTCCCCGCTACCGCAGTTTCGCCGTAACCACGATCCATGTAACTGGGTCGAAATATCGTCAAAAAGAAATTCAAAAGTCCTCATATTGTTAGCATCCGTAACATATTAAAAGTTGGACAATTTTCTAGTTTTCATTATAATTTGTATAATTTTAAATTACGAGTATTTTAGTAAAGTAATAAATACTCGTACAACATTCTCGTTCGAATCTCGTCTACCGCAGACTTCGGTTTCTAGCGCTAAGTATGTGAATTTCTCCAACAGTTGTTATTCATGTTGCCACAAATAGGTCTGCTTCTATACTAAATGATTAATTGCTTTCCCGGCTACATGTAACTCGGATTCCGGCGCATGACAAATATACAGTTTAGTTTGTTTAACAAGTAGATGCTTCTAGGTAGTCTACATCGTGATAAATTATTATTAAATTTAGCGTTACGTTTTCTAATTAGGTCTCAGTTTTTAAAAAAAATCAACATGTTTTGACGGCATCATACCGGTATGATACGCAGTGGGTCCCGGGTTCGATCCCCGGCCGGACAGAAATGTAAATGATGAGTTTAGATTTCTGTTCTAGATCTGGGTGTTTGTGTGTTCGTCTTTGTGTATCCATGGCACCCACGACACTGGAGAAAATCCTACTGTGGGGCTATGAGTGTAGAAAGCGTGTTTAAAAAAAAATCTTAGACCTCGGAAGTAGCATCTTTGATCAACTGCAGACAGAACATCTCTTCTATATGATACTGATGTACATGGGCGGCTGTCATATAAGAAGTTTATCAATCCACATTTTGAGTCTAGAGATATAAACGTATTTTTTTCATTACCTCAGGAGATTCGTTCCCAATAGTTCCCACTCTACTAGTACCTTGCAACGTAATAAGATGACAAAACATTTATGAGCCAAGATTTTATCTATTCATTTTATTATACATTCAAAATTTCATTTTGCTACCGTGAAATATTCGTACGCGTACTACACACAATCATTCATTCACGCACACATGTTAACAGGACCCTGTTCGTATAAAGCAGAGTCATTGGGACTTTTACGATCTCCGTACGCAGGGTAGCCAAATGGGGTCATGAAAATAAGATCTGCAGGATATCAGGGTTATATCGCTGAGTTTTTTGGTTTATGTAATTGTAGACCTGTGGGTCAGAGTCGCAAGAGAATATGTTTTATTGCTACTGGATGAAAAGCTTTATGATTTTATTTCGTCTGCATGTTGATCTTGTTTTGTTTTTGGGATATTTAAAAGTAACTTTTTTTAAAAATAAGTAACTAACAGATGTAAGCAGTATTCACTTGATTTAAGACATATTGTAATGGTATGTGGCATCTGCTGTATATAGCTGCAATCACCTCCAAATAGAATTGGTCTTTATGAGGTTAGCCACAAAAAATTTAAAGAGCCGTGACCCCTTAAGACTCAGTTGGGTTGCGAGTAAATCTTACCTTACCACTTTCAAAGTAACGTTTGAAATAAAATAATAATAAAATGATTACAGCAAATGATTCAATATTTCATGATTTTTTTATTTATTAATATGAAATATATAGCAACGCATCTGTGATAGACTTTATATGGAACCCCTGTCCAATATGAAGTTGCTTACAAATGTCCATGGGCGGCAGTAACCACTTACAATCAGGCGCAAACGAGCAAGCAACCCATGCTTGCTCGTTTGCTATTTCATATTTATAAAAAAAATATATATTACAAATTATGATCATCACACTTGATGTTGATAGTGACCTGATGATAGCTCTGGCAAAATAGCAAATACAAATTGAAGTGCATCATCAGTACTTACTCTTGTTTTATTATTTTTTTTTCAATAAAAAAGACATTTCAGAGGGAGGGGGCATGAACATATTTTTACAGACTGAGGAGCCACAACAAAAAAAAGGTTCCAAAACCCTGGCTCAGAGGATATCCACCTGGTCGATCGAGTCCAATTTTAGATTTATAGTAAATGGGTATTATTGAGTTATGTAGTAAAAAAATATCCAAATTTGTTACTCGGCGAACAATTTATAAATTAATTTGTTTTAGCGATGAAAAAATGGTTTGTACAAAAATGAGAAATACGCAGCCAACAAAAAACTGTTGTAAAAAATACTGTCTGCGTCCAAACATTTAATCTGACGCAAAACTTCCAACGTGTACAAACTTTGACAATATGACGTTCGACAAAATGTCAAAACAATTTTTATAACTCGCGAATGATGTTTTGAGCCTCTGAAAATTAATCATACCTATGTAGAGGGCTTACGCATCTAACTATTCGGACGATTGTCATTTTTGTTGTTTTAATAGTATATTTGGACGTAACAATTTAATGTTGGTTACATTAAGTGGAGTTTGACAGATTTCTTTAATCAGACGTAATAAAACCATGACTAAGATTTTATGAAAAGTGTAACCTGCTTTTAATGAGTTTGAAACCCATATATACTGTTTTTCTTTTTTTTTCGAACGGCTACCTTCAAAATGTACCTAAAAATGGCGCTGGGTCATTTGGGACTCTTCTAAACCCCCTATAGTGACATTATCTGCGCCGCGATGAAGAAACCGGAATCCTCGAAGGAACATAACAGGTGTGTTCTGAGCGCGTTGTCCCATAATTCTCTACTGCACTGGCCGGATGTTTCGAGCCCCCTTTTTTGCCACTGCAGAAGCTCTCTTTTAGTCGCCTCTTATAACAGGTACGGGTTATTTTTCCTATTCTGGTCTCTGAACTACAGGGACAACGCGAAGTTATTCCTAAGCACTAAGTTGTAACACATCATTGACATGTTTTTTTATCGAACTAGGGAACCACAGCACTGTTGTACAGCAGAAAAAGTTGGGATGAAAATCCAAATTTAAATATTATTTAAAAACTAACAAACAATATTGTTATATAATAAAGTGTCTTAGTCTAGTCTCTGGACTCTAGAGAGATCAATCAGCAAATACATAATTCATTTATTGCATTGGCGTCGCTCTGGCTCCCCGACCCATTAGACTGCGTCTTGATTTAAGGCTTATTCGAGACGCAACAAAAACATGGTTGGAACACTTCCACTTTCGAACAATAATAATTACGAATATTTATGTCCTTTTACAAATAGAATTTAAAGCAATATCAAAGACGATTATCTTTTTTGTATTGTTTTTCTTTTCATAAACATATTTACTAGACTAATCATTTTTTCGTTTCTACGTCCATTTGTTTAAATTTCATATGTCACGTTTACGTCCATTTTTATTTGTAATACTGAATGAAGGGCATTACATATAAAATTTTAACAAAATATTTTAGGAATACTTAAGAATAGTAAAAAATCACGCTACTACACTACTGGCATACGCTACACACTTATGGCATAAGTCTGTATTAATTTACACAAATAAACAATTTTAATACTCCTTTAAGTCCAAAACAATTGGAATACAATTTGGAATAGTATCTGGCTTATAGATAGCTATCTACACATTGAACAGTATAATAATACATGTAACAGCATAAAAATTTATTAAATATCGAAGAATTAACTGAATGTACACTGTATTTTTCATTTTGTTCCACCGATTGTTTTAAAATACTTCGACTCAGTTAAAAACACACAACTTGGACTGAAAATAACAGCTGAAACGAAATCTGAATATTTATCTGGTACTTAGCGACACTCGGCTCTATATTTCACCTAAAATTGCAGCTCTTCCTTCTATTTTTACTTTGTATGGGCAGTTATATGAAACCTGCAAACTGGACGTAAATACCAAGCTTAAGACAAACGAGATAGTTATCTCAAATTGAATGTATAAGTCATTTGGCAAGTTACCAGGTGGTAGAACCAACGTTGTTCACACTTATTTCTAGCGTGAAGCAGTTCTTGCTTTTCGGTGGAAGGGTGTGGTTGCCGGCTCACTTTTATATGAGGCGACCGTCTCAGTCCTCGAGAGTAGCAACACATCTGTGATAGACTTCATAAAGAACCCCTGTTCTATATAAAGTTGCTCACAAATGTCCATGGGCGGCAGTAACCACTTACCATCAGGTGGGCTGTTTGCTCGTTTACTACTTTATATTTATAAAAAAAAAGTTATTTTTAAACAGATTAAAGTAGCAAACGAGCATGCGGTACACCTGATGGTAAGTTGTTACTGACGTTTATTGATATATGTATGTCTTCATATAAGACAGGGGTCCTATCTGAAGTCAAGGACTAAGATGGTCGTCTCATATAAGTGAACCATCAACGACGCCCTTCATGTAAGAACTGCTTCGCGCTAGAAATGGGTGTGGCGGTGGCGGTTCTAACACCTGTAGAATATTATATACTTATTATTGAACACTGTTGTAGACTTTGTAAGCACCACCACTTTACTTGTTTATTCCTTTTGACAGAAGTTTAAAGCGATGCTGTTCTTTTTTGTTCGAAGGTGTGGCGAGAGATAAATATTTGCGAGGCATACCAACTTGGTTCATACTTTAATTTTCAAGTATTTTTGAAGTGAAAACTACTTTATGCGCGTTGAGAGACATCGACGTGACGATCGCGTCATCACTTTACTAATGTTTACTTATAGAGCTGTATATATAAATGTATATTATAAGAATGAAGTACCGAACGAGCATGCAGCATGCAGTAAGTGTTTGCTCGTTTGTTGGACATCTATAAGCAATACTCCATCGACTATCTATAAGCAAACTTCATATAGAACAGGTATTCTATCTGAAGTCGATCACAGATGCGTTGCTACTCCCGAGGACTAAGATGGTCGCCTCA
>DWNE01010732.1:0-10183 GCA_018249875.1 Cecropterus toxeus
CCCCCCCTACAAAAATGGGTGGGACCTCCCCCCCCCCCCCCTCTCCCTACATCACGTGTATTTTAAATACCTACAAAGAATCATTAATTTACCACTATACTAAACTTACCGTGTAGTGATGTTATATGTTGGTTTGATTAAAAGGCGTGTGTTCTAACTGAATGCTTTATTATAACTGTTTAATACATTACTTTACCTAGCTTATATTACTATATGTCTTACACACACTACAACCGAACGCCGCTTTTACGTTGACTAATCTTGCGTTTGCCAAAAAATTAAAAACACGTGATATATTAATACACCCCCCTTTCCCCCTGTGATAATCCATGATTTTTATGGACCCCCCTTTTCCCCTTTTGAGCCTCACGTGATTAATGGACAGCCCCAAATATATATATAAAATGCAATATATCGGAAATTCGTAGGTTGCAGTATTACTTTACCGTGACAATACTCGGTCATTTTGACAGACGAGGGAATGCGCGGCAGTACGGATTATGGCTGTTGCAATAAATCATACATTTCTGTTATTCGCATAGGTATTTCCATTAATCCCAAAACGATAAGAGGCTTAAAACTTTGTCCACTCGACTGCCTGTTACATTGTTTTCAGAACAGAATAAATGGTTGTCTGAATTTTTTAGTCTTTTTTAATCTCTTTTTTTTGGCGAATGAAATACTGACGAAGTTGTATTGAAGCAGTGCATTAAATATATTTTAAACGTAAGGATGGAAAGAACTACGACTTTTTAGACTATAGAATGCATAATGACTATTTATATAATATATAATTGAACAGTCTTGTGACGGTTTTATAGAATTATGTGACTATAAAGTTGGCAGAATTAACAAAAAAGCAAAGACTAAAATCTTCAACAAATGTTATGGAAATTTTAAAAAAAGTTATTTCATGTCTAAACTGTACTTACCTACAAGCAATACAGAAAGTTGTAATAGCAAACTAGCATGCAATCTCCATCTGACAGTGAGTGGCCACTACCGCACATGGACATCAAGTAATCAAGCCCAGATAAGAGTGTTACCTGAGGTTTTCTACAGATGCATTGCTACTCCTGAAAACTAAGTTGAAACGCCTCTGATAAGTGCAACCAAACTTACAACCAAGCTTGCGTGTCTATGCGTGTATTATTTATTGCAAACTCGAATACAATAGTTTGGAGCTGTCCAAATCTCTTGTAAATGCAACCGAGCGTTCAGAGAGCATACAAATACATTTGAAGCAAATGTACGTATTATTCAACGATGCATTCGCTTTGAGATGCCAAAAACTGGCAATAAACTGCTGGGAACGGCGGGATGACGAGCTCTTCACAGTATCTCAATGTCTGCAATAAAATGGCTAAAGGGCTCAAGCTTGTAACGGGCCAAATCCTTTTGTGTAAAGGATTTGTTCGGCATATTCATATATTTAAGAGAGACGTAGAGGAGCACACAAGGTGGCAAGGTTCAGTGATTGCCTTTGCGAATCGATTTGCTACACAAGTAGAAGATTTATTTTTCAAAGCGACTGGAAATCAACTTTTTTTATCTGATTGAA
Organism: Cecropterus toxeus; assembly: GCA_018249875.1. Taxonomy (NCBI): domain Eukaryota; kingdom Metazoa; phylum Arthropoda; class Insecta; order Lepidoptera; family Hesperiidae; genus Cecropterus; species Cecropterus toxeus. The sequence goes on from DWNE01010732.1 coordinate 1,562, forward strand.
ATAGCAAACGAGCATGCAGTCGAACTGATGGTAAGTTGCTACTGCCGCCCATGCACATCTGTAAGCAAACTCATATAGAACATGCGTTCTATGTGAAGTCAATCATAGTGGGGTTACTCTTGAGGACTAGGATGCTCCTCTCATATATAAGTGAGCCGGCTGCCACACTCCCAGTAAAACGCAAGAATTGCTTCACGCTAGAAATAGGTGTGGCGGTGTACCTCTCCGGTCGAACTATGCTGGTTTCACCACCTAGCAAAGTAAACAATATAATACAAAACAACACCACAATTGAACAAACAGGTAAAAACAAATTTCTACAGATAATATTGTAAAGCTGTAAGTGGAAGGCACATATTAAATGTCTGGGACAAGCGAGTCAAGCTCGCCTTCGTATTTAAAAAATCGTGAAATACCAATCACAGCATAATATATCTCGGACGTGAATCTTCAGCACTAACATATGGACTTTTGATTTTAAAATTAGTAGATATTTTTTTCCGGTACAAAGGTGTATCGGGACAAATATTGGCATATTTGCATGTATATCAGGGTATGTATTTCTTAAAGGACACCCAGAGTTCGTAAGTTTTTCATTACACTGGTAGTCCTAAGGGTTCATCATCGGACGACCAGTAACAAATTATTTAGTAAAAAAGACTGACTGTCTTTTAATCGATAAAAAGTTAGTATTTGTATTTTTATGACGTTCAGTTTTACATCATCAGACCCGTGCCCACTTAGTTGGATATTAAAAAAAATGTATCTGTTTGCATGCCAATTCGGCAAAACGTACATAAACAGAGCATACATGTTATCGCGTTTGAAGTAAATGAACAAAATGATTTAGGATTGATCGTTTATTTTATTTGTTCAATATTTCTTTGTATTTAATGCGGAGTTATTATCTGGCAGCAAAATGTATTTATTATACCCAGAAAGCTAAGTATTAAGTTTCATAGATTCAAAATCGAAGGCCTTTCAAACAAAATGTCTACCCTTATTTTATATTCTTAGAGGCTGATTTTCAAAAACAGGTAAAAAACGATTTCATTATTTCTAACCAAAAAGGCTAAGTTTCATAGAGCTTGCTTCAAAATTGGCGAACTTTCATACAAACTTTTAACCCCTATGTAACCCTCTTGGGGGTTGAATTTCTAAAAATCCTTTCTTATCGCTCACTTAAACCATGAAAGGAACCCTTGTACCCAATTTTAAGGTACAGTAGTTTCGGCTGTGCATTGATATAATTATAAGTCAGTGAGTCGGAATTGCCATTTATATATATAGATAGATGGTAACTGAAAGTGATTTCTTATTCGTTGCAAAAGGGTGGATATAGTTTCTCTCACTATGAACATAGAAAGATCAAATTAATGACGTTTTACTGATCCTTCATCGTTATTACGATAATAACGAAGTATCACTCATACTTCGTTGGAAAAGAATGTCGGCTGACGAATGCTAGCCAAATTCTGTCAAATTTGTTTTTAATTAAAAATTAAGGTCCCTAGTGAGAATAAATGAAGGTAGCACGTGTTCACGGCCGCAAGCCTGGAGGTATCCGCAAACCGGGACAGATGTGCCCTACTTACTCCTTGTTGTTGGCACAATCTGCCGTGCGCTCGGGTAAATCAATTCGCGAAATATTGAATATACTCAGATTTCATACTTCTCAATTTCATAAAATTACTCTTAAGAAACCAAACATTAACAGGAATTTTAATATGTTACGGGTACTCAACATAGGCGCGGTTTTTGAATTTATTTTTGCCGATACCACGACCCAGATATATTAATCGTGATCACGGTGAACTGTATCGATTCCACAATAATTTTAGTCTAAAATCATACATTAACAAGCGTTTCAAAGCACTTAAGGCAATACAAGCGTCGCCTTAAGATCTTCTCAAATGTTGTTGCTTCTGTATTTCCATTTTGATGTATGTTGACCTTATAAATTGTATTATTTATAAAAGATTTCATAATTCAAATAAAATAAAAGAGTTTCCCTTTTTGTGATTTAGCTACGGAAACCTTTGTGAATTGAATATAAGCGAATGGCAAAGAGGAAATTTTATTATTTTAGAAAATAAAACAAAAGGAGCCCTTTATAAATGTATCAGAGGGATAAAAAATTTAATGCTTGAAAGGGTACAATTAAATAGGTCCTCAAATATGAACCTAGTAGAATTAGGATAGTAAAACTCTTCGTGGTTCGATTCCGAAAATACCACCGTCACACCTGCTTCTGCCTAAAAACAAAAGTGTTAGGCAAGAAACATAATTATCCGAGGCTTTCCAACTTAGTCTTCAGGGATAGCAACGTAGCTATAGTTTAACTTAGGTAAGTCTGATCTTACCTGGGTTCGATTACAGATGTCCATGGGCGGCAGTTGCCACTTACCACGAGCTGGACTGCATAATCGATTGCTACTTCAATTTTATAAAAAAGATATCCAAATGTATTTCATTTTTCTGCCAATATTGGTGAGTCAAGTATATGTAAGTATTAGTCGAGCGATTGGAAACTTCTACACTATTTTCCCCTCCTAACTTCCAACAGCGCGGTGGAACATTCTGAAAAGGCAGCAAAACTTTAATATCAAAAGAAAATTGGTTCCAATAACTTATATCCTCTCATGTATACATGTTTATAATTTTAGGACCTTGGTATGGTTCAGATAATGATTTAAATCCTTAAGAATACATAATTATAAGAGCAATTTAGTTTACAACTGGTGCACTTAGCACTACACCAACGTCTTTATAAGGTTCCCTGACCACCTGATATTCCGTGTAAGTTTCGTTAGAGAGAATATCCGAGTTATGATCGGTATTTAGTGAGTAATTGGAGAAAGATAATTTTTGAATTACCATTACACTTTTAGTATTTTGGCGAGTCCAAGATACTGAACGTGTATTTATTAAAATATAAATATTCCGGTTATACCCTTGTAACATATTATCAAAACTTTATCAGAACCCAAACAACCAATAGTCAAAACTTTATTTACAGTTACTTGAGAAGCATCTGCTACGAAGTATGTATGTGTATTTACTTATTTTGGCTTTGGATAAAATTAATATTAATTCAGAGCATGGAACACGTGAGTAGTTCAACGCATGCTTAACTGGTTTGTGTATTTATTTACTAGTACTTGCTTATTTCAATATATTTCCATACGTTCGTTATGATTATAACGCGGCATTAATGTGTAAATTTTCTATGAATATTTATAACAACTCAGTGTAAGAATTTTTGCAAAAAGCTCCCCTAGGCAAAATATGAAGAGAAATACATAATTATTATAATGTGTAGCAGGTTATAGGCGATATTTCTGGCAACGAGGGCTTCAGAAGGGTTGATTTCAAGTCACGCTGAATAAAGAGCTGGATAATTTTATATATTCTGTGCGACGACGCGCGATCGCACGCCTCGGAGCACCATGAATATGGAAATACAAGGCTCCAAATCACATGTTCACACAAAAAGTGCCAACACAACAGACATTATACAAAAACAATTATTTATAACAAGAAAAACATAGAGAAAATTGCTGTTTTAACTTACCGTTAAAAACAATCCAAAAATCTGGCGGCTTTCTTTACAAAGGTAATAAAACAAAGACGTTACATAGCACACGCGTGGTTGCGATTTTTGTAAGACAACCGCAAGGACCGAACAACACGTCTATCCCGCACGACGAGCGGCGTACGACTGACACGGACGGCGTGTTTACACCACGCGCGCATGCGTACAACTACCCTCGTTGTACAGTGCGTTTCATACCATATTATTGTGTCTCCTCTGTTACTGAATCTCCTACTTTATATCTACTGTAATAGAGACTTAGGGTGTGATAAAACAAAATTACATTGTCTGAGACACGTTATGTGTATAGTACAAAGCTGTTATTGTTATTTCTACATCAATTTGAAATTAATTGGAGTGTTTTGTGGGCGGCGCAACGAATTGATTTATCGAGTCTGTAATTATGATCAAATTGCAATAAGTGTTGGCTGATGTTCCAGCATCGAAAGTAAAAATTACATGGCAACATATTGGTCATAAAAGCCACCTTTGGGCATCTGGTAGTTCAGAGGCCACCAAATATTTTATTCTGTCTGAGATGTTTAAATCTACTGATTGTATGAATAATGATACATCATAACTGCTATTACACTCTTAAGAAAGTTGATTACATTTTTATAATATGAAATCATTACATGCATGTCGTAAATTTTGTGACATTTTATTGCTTTTCAATGTTTTTCGTAATATTGTGTTTTGTGAGGATTTCTTAAATAGGATTAATATCGAAATACCCTGTTCTAGTAGTCGCTTAAGTAATGGAAAGACTTTCCATCTGCCACATTGTCGGACTAACATTGGCGAACATGGCTCATTGTACCGTATGGTATCAGCGTACAATGGCATTGCCACATCCTTCGATATATTTCATGGTTCGTTGGCCTCGGCCAAATTGCGTGTTCATAAGTTAATTTTATGCTAGTTTAAATATTATGTTCATATTTTATAAATAGTGTTCACTGTATCAAAATGAACGCTGTATCAATCTCTTTTTTTACTTACTTTTTTTACTTTATTTTATATTAAGTAAGTAAAAAAAACATATTCATGTTCATCATCATTCCTGCCTATTAATTCCTAAAATATAAGCTACAGTTTTATTCTGTTCAGAACGATTTTAGAATCAAATGTGTCTCAGAAAGACTAAAAATAGATTTAAATGGAAAGTGCTCTTCCTTAAGGAAGTTTCGAAGTGAAAAGAAAGGACTAAACACTTCGGCAGCTCTTTTGTCCGTGCCACGTGCGACTAACGGCTGCGCTGATTCAGACGCGGTCTAACATCACAGTATCCTTATAAGTTCATAACATATTACTTAGAAAATGTTTATTTTTTACCCGACTACGTCAGAAGGCTAATGCTTATCGATGATGTTTTGTTGGTATGTAGGTACGTATGTCCGTTTCGTTGGCACGCGCTACAGCCTAATCGGCATGACGGTTTGTGACATATTACATATCATTAAAATCGTCTCAGTTTGCAGAGCGGTAAAGGAAAAAGACAACTTCGTTGAAAGCTACTAATTAGATCATTTATTTATTTATTCAGATTTAAAATATTATAAAAATAGTTTTATACACGTATAATGACACTCCTATGTTAGAATATTGTCGCAAACTCGTAAAAGCGTTAAATAAATAATTATTACCCAAGAATGAAAGAATGCTACTAGTCTAGTTCACGCCTAAGCTCCTCTAGACTTTCATAATCATGGTTTCCATTTTCTTGACCAGTTATTTTATATTAGAGATTGGGAATTGGATTGGAAATTACGGGAAGACGTGTGTCGTCTCAAAGTTGAAAGCTGGTACAAGAAAAAATTACCCCTTAAAACATCACAGATGGATGTATGTACATCATTTTAAATATTGTTCTCCTTATTTTTAAAATATTTCCGTCACGGTAGTTAACATATATTATATTCTTTGGTTTTGTTTAAGATTATAGTGGTGCCAAGTCCGCACCAGGGCCGAGATAATTTGGCTCGCGGGCTATCGCCGTTTGCTCGTATGTATATTATTTAGAAGTTAAATGTTAATAATCACGTCTGCCGCTTGTTTGGGCTCTTGCCACTGTGTACAAAGCAAATTTGACTGACCTTTTGTAACGTGATATATGAGCCATCCACAAAATTGGAAAAGGTCAAAAGTCAACTGATTTTTGGCAAACAACGTGTTTGGCCTTTGTCATCTGTTCACTAAATAACGTGTTACACTTTTGTGTCCTGTGTAAGGTTCGTTAGTTTAGAGTTTGAAGGTTAAACGAAAGTCCTTTCGAAAAATCAGCAGTATTACGGGATAAATCCCGAAGGAACAATTTTGACTTTTTATCAGTGGGAATTAACCTCAGAACAAACAAAACGAACAACAATTTGTTGCCAATTATGTGGCTAGGGGCACCATTATCTGATTTAATCTTATGTACAATTATGTTACCTTATCAATTTTAGAAAATAATATAACTAATGTTGGCAACACGAAGTAAATAATAATCGGGGACGCACAGAGAGAAGATTCTTATTTTTCAGCAGTTGTCAAACTGTGCCGTCTTTTATTTTGAAATTGGAAAATTAATAATATGGATATTGCTTGAATCGACCAGAGTTGTTTATTTTTAAGTTTATAAGAGGTACACTTTGTTTATATATTAACACCTACCGACCTAGAAAAGATTAGATATACTAGGTACATTGTAATCTTACTAATATTATAGATTAGGATGTGTGTTCTTTTTTACACTTTCGCGCAAAATCTACTCGTCGGACTTCCCTGAAATTTGGCACACGGATATACTATGATCTAGATTGACATGACCGAGACTAATTACCGTGGTAAATATGACAAAAGCGGGCGGAGCCGCGGGAATAGACAAGTATTATATATGTTAAACTCACGATCTATTTGCGAAATATCAGTTAAATCTAGTTAATATACGAAAAAGTAAAGGTTTTACACTTATTGCATTTTAAAACAGAAAGTTAAAAATGTAATATTTTAGCTCATATACATATTATACCGGTAAATGAAAAGTTTTTTTAGTAGTAGTCGAATTTGTAATATAAGTTGGAAAAAACCATTCGAATGAAAACATTTCTTTCGAACGCTACTTTAAAGAGACATATAGATACGATTGACTTCTAGAGAAATGTTGTAGAGCTTAATAATATGTACAAAAAATTCAGTGTGGGCATATATGTAACATTTATATTTAAAAAAGATTTCTTTTTTATTGAATGAATGAATGAATGAATGAATGAATGAATGAAATTTTATTTGCATAAATTGTGGTTTTATTAAAAAATAAAATAAAATCATTGGCTGATGTTTATTCTGTGTGTTTATTGGTCTGTGTGATGTTTAACTTTTTGTTAAATGCAGAGACGCTCATGGTTTTTCGTTTTATTAGTATTATATCTTTACGTATATCACAGAAATATCAAAAATTACGACGGCGTGCGACCACACATGCCACTGTCCTTCCCTGAGTCGCTAAACCGGATGGTTCGAGCTCCACTCTTGCCGCCCACAACCCCCTTTTAGTCCGCTTACGACAGACAGGTACCGGTAATACTACGATAGATACCGTAGATTCTGTCCCTGTACTACATACATTACACGTTACTTATTATAAAAAGTGGTTGTATCTAAACCTAAAATTTGCTAACTTTCAAAGGTTAAACTTCAAAATGATGAGATCAACTTTTGTTTCTAACTTTCAGTACCTTTTACCAGGTAATCCTTACCGTATTGCTTACGTTTTACCTCAGAGATACGGTAAATACCCAAAAAATAGACGCAGCGTACTGTCTCGTACGATACATTATATATGTCAGCCAGTGGGAAAAGTAATAAATAGACACGTTTTATTACTATTATCCCTAAACTCTTACATATTTATAGTTTAACTACTGAGTTTACATGAATTGGACTTATGTGCTCGCCGCACGCTGCCGCGCCCTGCTTGTTAAGCCGTATAATTTCTCCTTAATGATTCAACCAAACCTAACTAATCCTTTCGTCCTTTTAGTTAGGTTAGGTTGGAATATACTACAGCGCCACCTTAAATCATAAAAACTATAGGTTTTAAGTCTTGACATTAAAAATAAAATTGTGATTTTGAATCGTTGTCAATTTTATTTTTATATGAAAGAAAATGACCAATTTACCATTATAACAAATTTAGAACTGAAGACTTATGATTAAACTTTCGCCATTCAGAGACTTCCGGTACCGCGGGCGTTTAGAAACAATAAAACTCCTATTAGAAATTAGTCCTATGACCGCCTTAATACAGCCCACAATTCATTTAATTACTTGAAACTTGCAAGGAAAATTAGGCTCTAACAGTCCGTCGTAAGGGTGGCTTTGCTGAGGGCTAACTAAATTAAATAATGAATGCAAAATACCCTTAAACATGAACCAGTAGCCGTGTGAAGTGGATCGAGTGGAGGAGCCGACGCAATGGAAGGCCTCTGAAATTTTCTCATTAAGAATACTCATCAGAAACCCCAAGACCACTTACGAAGCGCTCACTATAACGGAACTCATTATAATGATATTCAAAGCGTGGAAACGCAGATCTTCAATGTCGATTGTAGGTAGTTGAGGAATCGTTGAAATTTAGAAAATCACCTACCTACTTAATATTTGTCAATGACTCTTTTACTGTACTTGTAATGTAATAGTATCGTAACATTACATAAGTACATTGTTAAATTACTTATCCATTTATTCGTAATAGCTTTACAAATTGCCTATTTATATATCTAATCTATACTATAATACATGACGGCGGCACTTTCCAATTCTATCTTAGTAGATCGAGCAGGAATATTAGAATTTTGCTTATACTCTTGTATAAAATGTATACATGATCATGTAAAATTAGGTACATAGAATTTGATTTGTAGCACCGTATTAAATCACACTTAAGGTAATCAAGTCAACACGATCTATATCGACGCTGGAAAGCGATCTTGCTGTATCTCGAAAAATGCAACTTTACAGGAGAGCCAAAAAACTATTTAAAA
>DWNE01010733.1:0-10183 GCA_018249875.1 Cecropterus toxeus
AAAAATATAGAAAATTGGGCTTTAGACAGCATTCAAAGTTACCTTAACTTTAGGATGTATTTGAACGAAACTATTTTGGAAAACAAAGATTCTTGAATTTTGATAACTTTAATATCATGGGTGTAAGATTAAACTCTTATTATAAAGAAAATTGAATGAAACCAGGTTTATCAATATTTACAAAAAAGTCAAAGTTACCCAATTTGACTGTACCATTTCTGAACTATTAATTATTTTATTAATACAAAACAGTATCTTCCATGTTAGTATTACCGCCTCACCAATATCAAAGTTGCAGAATTGAGAAAATCCCATTGTCATACCTATTTTTAACGTTCTGCGTGTCGTGGAACGATTTTCTTATATATATGAGTTAACCTACAATAGTCTTTAGGAGTACGCATATAAGATCGGCTTCTAGTAGCGTCTCTGAATAAAATACTACATATTTTACATTAACGTTGTATAATATTTATTGAATTTTGATTCGCCATGTAAAATAGTACTTAATTATTTATAGATGTGCCTAATTCATTAATGTTATTATAGAATTGACATTTTATATTGTTTATTCATAAGTTTACTTTTTTGTTTTGTTTATTTTTTATTGCAAAAGAATACATTGGTCATTGGCTTGTAAATATCAAGTAGAAGTATTTATTAGTATAATAAAGGGAAATATAAGGCAATCTAATCTTTCTTCGTGGCCAATTCAATCAAGTGCTCTTGGAGACTGCAATCAATGCTGTGGATCTACGGCAGGATTAGATTTCATGTTATATTGTCTATTGATGACATAGATTGAAGCTGCTAAGAATGGATTGAGCCTAAAGCAAGCTATCAGGTAAGGCGAGTATGTACCTGCAGGCTATTTAATTGAATGTCGACAGAAAATTGAGAGTTTGAATATTGTGTATACGGTTTCCTTTAAATAAATGCTATAAGGGAAGAAACATAATGAAAAGGGGAAGGAAGGAAGAAAATTAAATATACGTATTGACCTACCTCAAAATTACATATGTCACACTTTAAATTAAAACAATTACTTATGATATCAGTTATTTAAAAAAATATTTTAAATATAAAAATATTATAATTCAGTAATTTTTAAATATTTAAGCACGTAGGTACTAAAAGAGCATGCAGTCTGATTGACGGTAAGTGAATACTGCCGCCCATGGACGTCAATAAAAAACCCAGATAATATTGGAACCTGAGGTCGGCTACGCCTCAGGACTAAGTTTAAACGTCTCAAATAAGCATGTCTTCCATACCATACCCTACTGACAAGATACTTAAAATTGATACTTGAAATCGATCGAAATGTATTCGGTTTTTTTAAATTAGAAAAAAAACTTTTTTTTTTTCAATTTTTAGTGAAACTATTGATTTTTTTTCGATAAACAGCCATATAACAACAACAAACAACGATATGGGAACCCTTCTAAAATTAGCCAAAAACAGTGCCATTTGAATCATTTCAATCGGTGAAGATATTGCGGAGAAATCTGTAAACATGCATTAAAATACATAACGGATAAATAACCTTGAAGTATGTTAAAAAGCAATAATGTACTCATACAACAATATCACACGAACAAATACAAGTCTACAAATTTGAAATCCCAAAGCGTCATTGAAATTGTGTTCGAAATTTCCGTTGTGTATTTGCGCCGCGCCAAATATCAATCCGTCGGGTAAATTTGAACTATCTGGAATCTTTTGTGCGTCTATTGAAATTTCAGACAAATTTGATTGTTTTGGGTTGCCCTTTGGTTGCTGTGGGCCTTATTGTCACGAAAATTTATTCCATTTATACATATACTTGTTACTATGTATTTCTGCGAGGTACCTATCGGTCCGATTTGGAGATACAGAACTAGGGAAAATCTGTTCAGGTGTGACCCTTATTGGACTGTTTGCAAAGCGTATACAATAGGGATGAGAAAAATCAAAAGGTTAGCTAAAATCGAACCTTTCGTCGTATAAATGGCTTTGTTACTTTCGTAGGGCGGGTATGGGTTGTTTCGGTATGGTCAGGTAGGGAAGGTATACTTTCCCGAGGCGTTCCAAGTTAGTCCTCAGGAGTAGCAACGGTATCTGTGGTCAACAATCTTATTTAAGGCTAACTAATGTCTGTGGGCGGCAGTGGCCACTTACCAACAGTCTAATATTGGAGCAAAGAACTGCATCGCCATTACAAGGCTCTTTCCATATTGGAATACTTTTCGTTCCCCCGTTTTAGCATGTGTAAGCAACTCTATCGAAAATCAATCAAAAATAAATTGCTACTCTCGAACACTAAGATTTTTTACGTTGTCTCATATAAAAGTGAGTTGGCAACCACATTTTTCCACCGAAATTGCTTCACACTAGACATAGATGTAGCGGTTATAACTCCCCAGTCGAATCATACTAGTTGCCACCCAGTGTTCCCAACCTGTAGCCAGGCAATTCGTAAGAAAGCTATAAAATTATCGTTTTTTGCATCAAATTATCGTACAAGTACACCATTACGTTGGTACCTCCATTTTTGACGACGTTGTAGCTTCCACCATTTCGGTGACTAAAAAAGAGGTCATCTCTGAATAATTATATTATGAGCAACTTCTCCTCGAAATATTCTACACCATGGGGCAATACAAAATTATCGTACAATTAAAATGTACTATTGTACTTCGTCCGTTAGTACATGAAATTATCGTACATGTACCATAATTATTGTACGGTTCCGAACACTGTTGCCACCTTGTGAACCTTGTGTACCTACATAAGTGTATAAAAATCAGTGTAACCACTTGATATGCAAATTAGATTACCTGTAGCGGTCTCCTAACTACCTCTCTGTCGTGAAATTTAATCTGTGGGAAAATGAAGCATTAAAAATGTAATTTCTCATCTAATCTCGGACGAGATTTGTTGTTCAGAAAATAAAATTCTCCATAAAGGTAGGAGGTGGAATTAATACTTCTATTTTATGTCTGAGATTCTAAAAAATAGGGTAAAAGTACCAATAATTGATAACGGCGCAAAATTTGATAATTTCGATTCTTCTTGTTGTACTAAGAAAACCTGATTGTGACACATGTTGACGTCCTGGCTAAATCTTACTAATATTATAAATGCGAGAGTTTGTGAGGATGCATATGTGTTTGTAAGCCTTTCAAAAACGCAAATACTACGCGTCAAATTTCGCTGAAATTTGACACAGAAACATGGTAGACGTGGCTGAAGCAGGTGGAGCCGTAGAATAAAGCTAGTAAGATATAAGTAAAAATTTCACAAAATTCAAACAAACATTAATAAGAAAATTCTGTAGTTTTCATAATGTCATTTCATTAAAATTGTTACATGTTTAACAATGTTTAATTGTTAAATGATAAATAAATGAAATAATAATAACAATGAAAGTATCATCGGTACATAAAGTTAGTTATTTTCTAAAGTTTGTAGCTGTCAAATATACCCACTAATATATCAATTTTATGCCAACTAATTAGTACAATCCTTCAATTGTAGGTTTTTTAGGAATAACTACTAAGTTTGTCGTTATCGGCGTTATCCTATATAGAAAATCTTAAAAGTATTAAATTTTATTTCTATTTTACTAATTTTACATATAACTACGTCGTTGGGTTAGAGTTAAACGTTATAGTTTGATTTTGCTAATACTTACTATGAAATATCGTATGTAAAAATATAACATTTCTTTTGGCTAGTTCTGTCAAGTAGCACATTAGCACGAACCATTCCAAAAACAAGGTCCAAAGATCTTGATAGAAACAACAACAAAAACAAAGTGTTGAACAGCAGAATAGAATAGAAAAAAGATACTAAGACGAACTGTGGAGATAATATAGAAAAACCTTGAAAAGAATAAACATAACAAGAAGTAAAAATGAGCGCGAAGGTTTGCAAAGATATTATTTCATTTAAGTAACGAGTCTAAACATAAACCTTGGCAGTCTTATAGAAGATTAAAATAAAATGAAGACAGAATATTTAAGTTATATATTTATGCTGTTTATTTATCTTACTTTTATTATATTTATATATTTAAGAAATTTGATACTTAATATACATAATTGCCACACATCGATAATTCCATGCCATTTAAATTTTGATAAATATTTTAAATCTTGCAGTTGTTAATTATTGGACAATAGATTTAAATTAATGGTCAAACGAAAAAATGCGTAGGCATTTTAACCGCCTTATTTTACACATTGTTGATAGCAACAATGTGTAAAATAAGGCGGGTAAAATAATAATACATGTTTTACTAGTACACTTATGCTCATTATTAAGTGAATAAAATACTTAATAATAATTTTATTAATGACTTTCTATTATAATAAAAATGTTTTTTTGATAGAATATATTTTTTGTGATTAAAGTTTTAATTACTGGTACGTTTACCATAATTACAAAAAGAAATATTTGAAGTCTGGCTGTAAATGCCTATGAATGTGAATAAATATTCGACTTTTGTACTTTTATTCGCACAATTTGCGCGGAAAACTATGCATGGTATGCGTGCTGTCTTTTAGTTTTCATGTAATAGATATCTGTGTTGATAATTTTACTTTACAGTTTTTTATTTTTAATATTCTAAATTAATTTATTAATTTTATTTGTTGCTGCAACATAAAAAAATAAGAAACAATGAGCAGAATATGTCAAACCTTATCTCCCATAAATTAAAAAAGGGGGTTAAGGGACAAGAGGTTAAGAGAATGCAATTCAACATAGAAAAAAAACTTTATAATTAGGACAAAACTAAAACAATAAACCGATCAAGTAGACATCTCAGTCTGTATCACCAGAAATAAAAGAAGTGATTTTAAAATCAGTATCATTAACAGTTATCGCGAAAGAGAGCAAGCATCTACTAGGAATCCCGCCCCTTTAATCAAATGATTAAGCACGAGCATTGTTGTCAGGTTACGGTGGGCGTGGTTTCAGCGTGATATTTAGAGCTTAGAGCTCGGCGCATATTGACAGAACGGGTCGCCGGGTCACATACAAGTGTGATCGTCGACTAGCGACGTGCATGCATGCCTTCGTGCGGGAAATGTTGGCTTGGTTTATTGTTGGTTGTTGGCCGTTTGCTTTATGAATTTTAGTTATAATTGTCTGTGCCTGTTAGAGGACATGTAATAATTACTACCCGTTCGCGCTAAGTTTGCCGCTGTCGATGTGACGTCATTCATGTAGTAGCGTCAGCAAAAAAAAACAAGTTTGAAAATATATACATATTTGTTGTTAAGGATTAGATACATTTTTAATTATAAAATCAATGAAATTAAATAACTTTTTTCACATATTACGGTATTATGAATGAATAGGTTTTTTTTCTCATATTAAAAAAACTTCATAATCTTTAACTCCATATAACGAAAATAACTTCGTAAAGTATTTTCTTTACCTATAGTTCTAATAAGGAAAATAAAACAAACAAATATCGCCAAATCTGAGCAATATCAAGTTGTAGCATAAGTAATAATTTCATGCGTTAATGACCATTACATTGCCTTCGATACTTTTAGGACATTTTAGGGCGACTGAGGCGTGCGGAATAGTGCGTGGACAGGTACGTGGGACATTTGAGAAGGGGGAACATCGAATTGCATGTAAGGCTGAAAACTGGAATAATTTTTAACAATTTCACGTGCGATAAATGAGTGGAGGGCTTCAGATTAATCTCACTTCATATGACTAAGTCCAAAATCAGCAAATCATAGGACTATCGTGGCATCCGTTTCATTTGTGAATTCTTAAGTTATTATTATCTATTAGATGATTATTATCGATTAGTCATTATTATATTGTCAGCCTTCAGATTCGATTGATATATCGATTGTTTCATATTGTTATGATATTATTGGTAGATAAGTCTTTGTAATATTAGTGTTACACACAAAACACATAAACATTTTTCTTCTATATATCGTCCTAGTTGTTAATGATGATATGTTATGACATTGATACATCAACGATATGGTATCTTAGCTGTATCTGAACCGTTATCGTATGAATTTATCAAGCAGATGAACTCAATTATATTTGGCTTGCGTAAAATATTTTAAAAGTGTATTCAAAACATTTTCTCTTTAGATGCAATCAAGAAAAACAGGATGAGACATATGGTTCTGTTTTTAAATGCACGTAAGTATTGCAAATTATTTTTTATACTCTTGTTTTTAAAGTAAAGCTAGTAAATCAAGACATAAAGGTGATACTTACTTAGAAAGCTTAAATTTAAATAAAAAAGAAACGTGCAGAAAATGGCAATAATCAAGTTCATTGGAAAGTAAACATTCAAAACATATTTAAACAGCATTGCCCTTCATATTTCAACGTGACGATATTGCCGACATCGAAAACAACCCACCATTCTTTGGTGGCAGAATCCTTTATGCTTCGAATCCAGAGGCTCCACCGCTACACCTATTTCTGTCGAATAAGCAGTGTTAAGCGCTGCTGTGGTTTAGTTTCAAGGCTGGGTAAGGAAGACATTCATATTCGAGGCGTTCCAACTTAGTCTTTAGGAGTAGCAACGCATTAATAGCCAACCTGAGGAAAGACTCTGATCTTATCTGTTGATTGCAGCTGTACGTGGGCGGTAGTGGACAACATGTTTGAATGCTACTTCAGTAATATAAAAAAAACATTGACTGTACCAAGTTTAATGTGTAGTGTAGTGACGGGATAGGGGTATCCCTATATTAGATTGTTCAGACATCCCTATTAGGGATATCTTGAACAATGTAATGCAGGCTTTAAAATAATTTAACGATGAAAGGTCTTCGGATAAAGACTACGGTGTCTTTGGATTTTGCAGCCTCCGCCGCCCCTAGCTAATCTTGGATTCTCCTATGTCCGAAATTACCTCTGATCTGTGAAGGTGTCGTATGTTTTAAGCTCCCTTCTAAGTTTATTTATATTCGTACGTTTTAAGCTCGTTTATTTGTTGGAACGCCTGTACAAATATTGACAGCAATATTAGTTTTCCATCAATCATTCATCCTTGTTTGTAATTTTTGGTTAGTTACCATATTTTCTGATTTAGATTACGGTGAAATAAAAACAAATAGGTCAACTGAAGTCGTACTAATATCGTTCAGAAAAACAAATATGTACATAGTTACTGTATTTGAAATAGACCAGGCCCATTACGTAATGACGAATAAACAAACCAAAATAATTCTACTGTCTGAGTTTACCAACGTGCCTCCTTATTTCATTAATTGGTAAATATTTTTCGATCTTCAAACGAAAGTTATATAATTATTATTTACATATGTATGTATAAATATACCAAAAATAGAACAGGGGTTCTATTTGAAGTCGACTACAGATGCGTTGTTACTCCCGAAGATTAAGGTGGTCGCCTCATATATAAGTGAGCCTGCAACCACACCTTTCCACCGAAACGCACGAACTGCTTCACGCTAGAAATAGGTGTGGCGGTGGTACTTCCCCGGTCGAACTACATTTGTTCTACCACCTGGAATGAATGAATATAAGTAATACAATGATGTACACGTAACTCGATACTTGTTTGGCGAAGTAAAAAAAGTTCTAACAGTTTAGTGACCTACTCGCCCCGTTCTAAAAATCTGACAAGCATTATTCAATTTGCGTGTGGCGATGATAAATACTTTTGATGTCTTTATATAATAGGTACTACGAAATAAAAGATGCGCCACTTATTTAGTCAACTATATAGGTATCCAAAGTGGTTAGTACATATATGTGACATCATCTTGAGACTGAGAGGTTGACAGTTGTGTAGGCGGTTTTTATTTAATCAGATTAAAGTAACAAACGAAAATGCAGTCCACTTGATGGTAAGTGGTTACTGCCGCCCATGGACGCAATTGTAAGCAACCTTAATAAAACAGGGGTTCTATTTGAAATCTATCATTGATGCATTGCTGCTCTCGGGGACTGGGATGTTCTTCTCATATAGAAATGAGCCGGCAAGTACAATAAAACTCAAGAACTGCTTCATGCTAGAAAATAGATGTAACGTAAAAATAAATGTAACGGATGTAAATTTGTACTTAAAAGCTTAGTTTTATTCATACACACAACATTCTGCAAGTCATAAGTCGCAGACGATAGATAATGACCACATTCGCTCATAAAATTACTACAAGTGACAATAAGACGCGACACTATAACGTGAATAATACCTATTGCTACAAGTACTGCAACAATGTTTTTACCGGTAATCATTGCTTGTCTGCATTTTGTTGCTAACGAGTGGTGTGGTTGTGGTATGTATGAATAGGCATTTACTGTAGATCTTATCGATATACTATTTGTCTCAAGGCCAGTTATAGGTATGACATTTAGCCTCTCACTGTAATCGGTTGAAAAATATCGCTTACTTTTCACTATTAGATCTTCTCCGCGGGTGGCTAATGAAGATGATTGAAATTGTACATAAGCACAATTATCATTAATATTTTGTTCTCACAGAACCTCACGTGTCGTTTTCCTTATAAATAAAGCTTTATCAAAAAGAAGATTAAAACATCTCACCGCAGAGCGCCTTGAACTTTCGACAGTCACGGAACGCTAGGCTCCTTTGTTCGAAATCAAATTGGTCTTGGAGTATGAAGAAAATATTACATAGACTGCTAATGTGTTGCTAATATATTACATAGACTGCTAATATATTGCTATAAGCTGGTGGAACTATTTGTGGTTCGACTCCGGAAGCACCACCGCCACACTTATTTCTGCCTAATAAAAACAGTATTATGCACTTTATGTTCTTTTCTGAAAAGGGTGGGAAGGGAAACATTCTTATCCAAAGCGTTCCAATCTAGACCAGGTAAGACTCTGGCCTTATCTGGAGTTGATTGGCAGTAGCCATTTTGTCAAGTGGAATGCATTCTCGTTAATATACACTTACATAATATAAGAAAACCACCTACTCACAGATGTGTTTTTGTTTTTTTTTGGAAAATGAAAAAGTTACAATAAGATTAGCTAGTCATTATAGAAGAGAATCGTGCTAAAAATAAATAGATAGTTCTTCTGCGCAATAGTAGAGTCTGTTTTTAACTACCACTACAAATGTGATATGTCTACAAAACATCATCTTTCATTAATCTTTTTTTACAATGATTAATATTGAGTCTAAATAAAAGTATAATTAATAGTGCTATTGATTACCCAGTGGGCGGAATTCAATTACAATAATACTTTTTATTTTATTTTTTTTAAACTGACTGATACCGAACTTATTGTCTTAACTCTTTATATAAATACTTATTGGTATTATGTTCATTTTTCTTCAAATACTAGTAATGTTATGGTGTTAAATATTAATTTTATTTTTAGCTACTCTAAATTATTTGTCTTATTTGCCGTTATTTGTCAATCTTTCAGAGCTTTTGAATAACTTCAAGAAAGCTTTAAACATCAAACATGAAACTTCTTAAATAATTGAAACCAAATAATGCTATTATTACAGCCATTAAAGTAATAAAAACTATCTAAATAATGCTTGAATTTTAATCTAAATGCATAAATTTGTTCGAAACTTTGTATTGTTAATTACATTTTAAACAAATTTTAAATAAAGTTATAATTTTGATTATGGTTAATAACGCAGTTTTATTGAAGCAATGCGATTCATTTTGGTGTGAATAAAAAAGGTTTTTAAAATTTAAATGTGTAACACATTTAAGTCCGTATTAAATTGCGCGAGATAACAAGGTTGATTTTTTTTAAATGAACACAAAATCTCAGCTTATTGGTATAAACCTGAGAGTTTAGGATATGTTACGGATAACTCCTTGTGGGTTCCTACAATTTCAAGTGTAAAACGTAAGCATAGGCAGACCGGCCGAACGTGAAACTTATTTGCTGTTAATTATCAAGTTTAATCTGGTAATTATTTCTCTAAGGAGAAGTAATAGGTAATAGTTAAACAAACAGTGATTATAATATACAAATACCGATTTTTTCATAGGCATTTTATTTTCTTTTCCTAGTACAATGATATTCTACATTGTTTAAGTGTCATAATTTATAACTATTATGTTGTTGCAACTCAAACTGTTTTGTATCAAAGGTTTTTAAGAAAATTTTATCTATACATATAAATAAAATTGAAGTGTCTGTTTGTAATATCAAAATAACATTTTTTTACCAAATGCAT
>DWNE01010734.1:0-10182 GCA_018249875.1 Cecropterus toxeus
CGCCACACCTATTTCTAGCGTGAAGCAGTTCTTGCGTTTCGGTGGAAGGGTGTGGTTGCCGGCTCACTTATACATGAGGCGACCATTTTAATCATCGGGAGTAGCAGCGCATCTGTGATCGACTTCAGGTGGATCCCCTATTCTATATGAAGTTGATCTTACGATCAGGTATACTCTATGGTCGTTTGCTACAATCTGATAAAAAGAAATTATACCTAAACCTAATAAGGCACACGGGCTTCCTGATGTTAAGTAGGCATCGTGGCCTATGGACATTTGCGACACCAGGGGAGTTGCCAATGCATTGTTTGAAGAAGAAGTCACACTCCAAGAGATTTTGATGTCTGATGGAGATCAGATTATCGATAATCCTGGGACTAAGTTGTACGTCAGCCGACATCTATATCTTTCGGTAGGAGTCAATATTTAATTGATTGAGAGGTAAATAGGTGTGGAGGTTGTCCTCCTCCGAACTCCGTCGAACAAAACTGTTCTATAATGTTCTGAGGGATGAATTTTGAATGAATCTTACCTGCAGGCAGCGATTCTTCAGACCACTGGAACCCTTCGCTGCTCGTTTTTCTTATTGCTTCTACGACCTGTGATAAGAAACAACATTGTACCGATACTTGTGGTGACTTTCCACCACTAGATAATAGATGGCGTTACTAGTTTTCTAGATATCGCGCTAATTATTTTAACCTTAAAGGCTTTTTTTTTAAAGACAGTTCAGCATTTTTTGCATGATATTTAAACAGATGGACAACTTTATACTGATGTAAAAGGTATCAAGTAAGAATAAAATAAAGATAGAAAGAGATATATAAAGACGACATAAATAAATAAAAAAGGTAATATAAATAATTTTAAATGTGAAAAAAAAACATAAAATATTCTCAATTTAAATGAAAGTAAGAATAAAATGAAGATACAAAGAGATAGAGAAAGAGGAGATAAATAAATAAAAAAGATAAGATAAATAATTTAAATGTGAAAAAGAAACAATAAATTATTCTCAATTTGAATCTACTTTTGATTACCTCTTCAGCCTTCTTTTTACCCTTCTTTTTCTTTGGTTTCGGTTCTGAAAGAAGATACCACAAGGTTTTTAATAATAATAAAATTATACATCCTGCTTAGTTAGCCTTACGCGTTAGCATTACGCCTTACGCCTTATGCCTTGACCTTAGCGCCTGAAGGTATAAATTTTCAATGCTTTCGTACTGCTTATTTACGTTTATACTTCTAGAATTTCAAGGTCGACTAATAAGTTATGCATTGGCTGCCAACCAGTTTTATGACTGCTTGTCACGGCGTTTGATTCCGCTGACTTAAATGGAAGCAAAGACCACGGCAGCAATGGACCACACTAGCGATGATCGATATTAGAACATCGATGTTGACATTGACGTCATAATCGAAAACTCAACATCGATGTACGATGTTTATCAAAAACCGAACATCGATGTTGGATAACATCGACGTTCGGTTAAAAAGCTAATAAACCCGATTTAACCGAACATCGATGTTGTATAACGTCGATGTTCGGTTAAAAAGCTAACTTGAGGACCAAAAAAAAACGACATTATCTAACTTAACGACCAACGAAACACGACAATATAACTGACATTGGTCGTGCATGAGGCCGTGACTCAACATCGATGATCAATTTCGTTAACATCGATGATACGATATTTCTCGTATGCTAACATCGATGTTAAAACATCGATGTTTTTGCTTTAAACATCGATGATCATCAAACATCGATGTTAATCGAGTATCCCTAGACCACACTAAGGTCTAACAAAGGTGAGTGTGGCTTTTCAATTTTGAAATTCGGAGCCATTTTCGTAATTGTTTTTGCGATACGACAGACCATTCCCTTTTCAGGGGATGTGAGTGTATTCGCTTACCTTTGCTCGTAATATCACCGACCGTGGGAAGCCTGCTTCAAGTTTCATTTAGTACATACATTCATTAAAAATTATGAAGATTTATTTATTTATTTATTGCACCTCTTAAAAATAAAAGTTACAATAGGGGAAACTTAATGCCTTATGGCATTCTCAACCAGTCAACCCTGGGTGGCTGGAAAGATTGTGTTCAGAACTAAGAATCACGAATAAATCTCCATTATTATGCGATATTTTTTATAGACTGAAGTAGCAAACGAGCATGCAGTCCATCTGATGATAATTGGTCACAGCCACCCATGGACATCTGTAAGCAACTTCATATAGAACAGAGGTTCTATCTGGAATCAAATAAAGATGCGTTGCCACTTCTACTAACTAATGGTCGCTTAATATTTGAATCTGCCGGCAACTACATACTATGAGATGCGTTGGTACCTCTAAACATTTTCCTCTTGAGTTTCCCTTACTAAACTCTTAAATTTAGAACCCATCAGCGCATTACGGTACTATTAGGCAGAAATAGGTATGACTGCGGTACCATCCCAATCCAACTTTACTAGTTCTACCTTTCAAATCGAATCTATTAAACAAAAACACTGCTTTGTTCACTACGCTCACTCACACAAATACAATTTGCGCTTGTACCAACGTATTGTCATCCATTACTTATTGAATACTAGCTGTGCCATGCAGTTTCACCCGCGTTTATTAAAAAATCTATTAAAAAATACAAACCTAGCGTGATGTTATATAGCCTAAAGCCTTCCACGATAAATTTACTATTCAACACAAAAATAATTTTTCCTTTCGAACCAGTAGTTCCTAAGATTAGCGCGTTCAACCAAACAAACTCTACTGCTTTATAATATTAGTATAGAGTATAGATTACCTTATTAAATGCAGATTAACATAAAGTATGTACGGAACATGAGTTGTAAAAAACACAAAAATGGGGTAAAATTGAATAAAAAACAACCCCACTTCACTTATAAATGGTTACTATAAGCATTATTGATCAAACGTACAGTGTACCAATTTTACAACGTACAGTCACGAGCATAAATATATGGCTATGGACGCGTCAGCAACTAGTAACATCGTTAAAAACATTAAAACAAAAATCCCGACTGCTATAAACGAAATTTTTGTTCATAATGATATTTAAATTAACGGTTAAATGAGTTTTTGTCAAAATAGTCAAAAAAAAAGTAAAAAAAAGTATTACAATGTATATATATTTAGATAGGTCTATTTACTAGCTTTCGTTTGATACCCATATAGTTGTAATAGTAAAAAAAATCCCCTCCCCCTTTTCTCCTTTATTTCTAGGCACCATTTTTTAATATTATATAGCCTATGTCACTTTGCAAACTGAAACGATTCTAATGATATTTCACAGCTCACAATCCCTCATTTGACAATTGACATACATCCAAACAAACATATATACATACACACACTTTCACACAAACGCTTTCTACACTCATAGCCCTACAGTAGGATTTTCTCGTGTGTCGTGGATGCCATGGACACACAAACACGAATACACAAACACCCAGACCCTGAACAGAAATCTAAACTAATCATTTACATTTCTGTCTGGCCGGGAATCGAACCCGGGACCCACTGCGCGTCAGTCTGGTTTGGTGACCGCTCGGCCACGCGGGTCGTCAAATACATACACACATACATACATACATACATATGCTCGAAAAGCATTACTCTTCTTCTGACGCATTTGGGAAAAGAAATACTTTAACTTCATTGCATGATCTTCACGTGTTAAGAGTAGAACCAACCAACCGGGTTGTGTTCTACTCTCAACGCGTCGTGAATCTCGCAATAACTTTTACCTTCGGCGTTGTGAGTTGTGGAATAACTTTTACCTTCAATAACCGGTGGAAGGGACTCGAAGGAGGCGCTGGTGTACGAGGTATCGGTGTACTGCACTTCTTCTGGTTCTGGCTCCAGGTCTGTCGTGCCCAGGAGGACCTCATCTTGGACCTCGGTATCTAAAAACCAATCACATTTTCTTTAGGGATGTTATATATGTATTTTACACTACTATTATGTGTATTGGTATTCCATTAGTTTTATTACGAAGTTATTCGTGTATGTGATGTTTCTTTATTTTCTGTAAGTCCGTTTGCCAGTTGGCAAAGGCCTCCTCCAACCTACTCCATTCTAGTCTGTCTCTCGTTACTCTACTCCAAGTACCTGCAACTTGCATCGTCCCATCTTATTTGTTGTCTTTAAAATATGACAAATTAGTAGTCAAAGGACCCAGTACCGACAAAAGAAAAAAGAGAAATATCCACTTCACCATAATAGCAAATATGTTATAGTAAATAAAAACAGAAATAAAACCAAATTATTTCCGTTACCTTTTTTAAACAGAAAAGAATGGGGTTTCCTTATTGTATGTGTCGTTGAAATTTTGAATATTTAACTGTAATTTCGAGTATTTAGAGAAAAGCTGCCAGAAAATAAGCCTTTAGAAAGCATTCAAAATAACTTTAAGTTTTGGTTATCTTTGAATACTCAAAGCTAATGACAAAAATAAAAATAGTTCCGCTATTTTGGAAAACAAAAAATCTTGAATTTTGATAATTTTAATATCATGGGTAAGGTTGCTCTTAGACTGAAAAAAATAAAATTTTGAAATCAGTTTTATTCAGAAATCAAGGAAATTCGAAGTTACCCAACTTGACTGTACCTATTTGAATTTTTTGTGGGTCTTTTGGACCGATATGGGTGTTGATGTTACTTAGGAAGAAGTTTCTACCCAGCTCCTGGATGCTGTCGTCTTCTACGACAACCAATGGAAGTCAGGCAGTTGTAATTAAGAGCGACACCACACGACATCATGTATATTATATCCGGTGTGACATATAGAAGAAGGAAGAAAAGAAAGAATGAAAGGTGTATTACCTGGTGGTTCTTCTTCATCCTGAAAATAATAAAAGGAATCTTTAAATATTTGTTTTAGCGATTATAAAATTAGCGTTGCTTCATAAGATACCCGACTCCATAAAATCCCAAATGATCTTATTGCTCCTAAGCAATAATGGGGGATTATATGGGAATACTATCGCACTAAAACCTCCCTAGGTGGTCGTCATTGACGCTACGAAGAGGACTCTGGGATCTCGGAAGGAACGCAACCGGAGTCCTCAGGACGCATTGTTCCATCCACGAGAGCGCCAGGGCCCACAGTACGACGGAATGTGGCCACACATACTATCGTCCTCCCCAGAGTCGACGGGCTGGACGGTTCGAGCGCAACTCTTGCTGCCCGCAACCTCGGAAACTCCCTTTTAGTCGCCTCTTACAGGCAGAGGATACCGTAATTCTATTCTAATCCCGGAACTACAGGGACATAACTGAAGACTAACTGATCGTTTACGAGTAGGCTACGGACTTGGCAAATCACTTTGTCTTCTGAATGTAGCTTACTTAGTCTTTTTATCAAGTCAAGTCGACCAAGACTTCGACTTGGCAAGAGCATTGGTGGCAGCGATGAAAAAGATTCAATTTATAAAGTCCTTTTGAAAAGTACCGGCTTATTTTACAGAGTCCAGACTTGGCTAGTTATTTACGTCTAAAGTTTATCGAAGTCTTTTATCTCGGTTTACGACCTGGTGTAAATGAGTCCTAAGTTGGAACATATCGTGTTTCTGCTGTGAAGAAGCAGACTCACGATACGTTAGAAGCGAACTTGACGTATCAGATTATTCTTGTAGCCTATGTCCAGCCAATAACGGTCACACGAACTACCGAATGCCTTAGTTTATTACATTTTCTCAAAATAATCATTGTATACGTTTTAGACCATTGCAAAGTACATTGCAAGGTGTGGCCGTAAATGAAAACGTCAACGTGCAATTTACATTGCAATGTATAGATGAAAATATAAAAGATCTTTGGAAGAAACGTAATCAACTGGTACTAAGTGCACATTATTAGTAGATCATTAACCGTTAATAAGAAATCAACGCGTACCTTTTTCTTTTTGTCTTTTTTAGCCATTTTCTATTTTAAAAGATACTGAATAAATTTATAACAAAATAAAATGAAATATAAAATATCGTTTTAGTAAATGTCAAAGTAACGTCAATATTTATTGAAGTTACTTTCCACTTAGCTATTGTAATGACCGTCGGTGAAAAAAGTTTTCTTTTTCATTAATTAGTGAGTCCTCTGTGAGTTTTTATTTATAACCATCTAAGCAGAAATTGCTACTAGTTGGATATAGAGCTAAAATAGTATACTATATAACTAAAGTACTGTAACTCTTATGCTCATAACCTATTTAACCAATCAAAATTACTGTTTTGAGAAATGTGAGTGTTAAGTTTGACATTTTGTTACATTTGGTCTGTGTGGTCGATAAGTGGAGTGCCATATGACGTTGTCAATATTTTTTTTAACATATTGAAGACAAACATAATTTATATAGTTAATAGGGTTTTGCTTGCCATATATAATAGAAACTAAAATTCTGCGATGTACAGATTACATATACTTGAGAAAAAAGGTATGACAAAATTCCACATTTTTTTCTCTCTCTTGTTGAAATCTCATAAAACCAAGACTATAGAATTAAATATACAGTAAGTAACTTTAATATTCGGACAGTATGAGGTTTCTAATTTATTCGCCATGTCTTTATTTTTAACAAATAAAACCAAAAGTTATTCGAATATTATAATAACGTGTGTATCTGGATAACAATAGCATACATTTTAAAGACTTAATTTAAAACAGCCTTCGAATACTGTGGTATAAATGAAAAACAGTCAAATTTTGACGTTACTTTAATATCCGGACACAATGTAGTACTTTGGTTCAATGTATTAGCCGAGTTAGAATACAATGTTTGGTTGCAAATAGGGGTATGCGTATAATTCGGAGTATCGTATTGGACGACAATGGACAAGTGACGAGAAAGAAACCGAATGTCAACAAGAAGAATCTAAAGAAGAATAATCGAAAGAAAAAGAATCGAAAGAATATGTTTAGAAGAAGGAAACAACGTGGTCCATAATTTTCCTTCTGTCAAGACTAAATAATTACTTGTCAATGCCCTTGTTTTGCCTATTATTGATTATGCAGATGTGTGTTACCCAGATCTGACCGAAGCACTTCTCAATAAACTAGAACGCCTTCTCAATAATTATATTCGGTTCATATTTGGTTTTCGTAAATATGATCACATCTCTCAGTTTCGTAGCCAGCTAACGTGGCTTACTATTCGCCAGAGGCGTAATTCTAGGATTCTTTCTGCTTTACTCCATCTTTAACCCATTCTTTGCCGCCGTACCAATATGGAAACAATTAAAGAGGGTAGATATTAAAACTATGGACAACAACCAACATTTTGTTACTTTAATGTGTTGTTGAAAGTGCAATGTGTAAATATAAAATATAATAATCATCCTAGGTTTAACCGTTTTTCTGTATCGAAGTAATAATTTTTATTGTCCTACCAAGTGTGAAGGTGAGCCTACGTTTCCTCTAATAATGCAAAGTGGCTAGTATATAATAAAGTAAATGCTTATGTTATTTCAAATTCGATAATTGACTGAACATAAACTTGCTTTTTTGGATGTTTTTGCAAAGTGAGTGCAGTCTTAGGACGCCGAAAACATTAGTGTGCCAATTTGGGTACAACGGTCACAAGTGTACATTTTATGTGTTTGTTTTACAATTCCAAGATAAGTCGGAAACAATGTTTTACTGTAAGTTACAACTTCCAAAGACCAGAGAAAGCGATACATATAGTTCTCGAAATAGTGACGATAGACGATATAAGTCCTTCAAACTTGCCAAAAGACGTGGCTGGTTATATTGAAGTGTTTGTTCGTAACTCTGATAGTCTTTCAGGTTCGGAAAACTTAAGTGATTATGAGTCGATAGCTCTAAAAAGGGTTCGCTGTAAAAATGCAATCCGGCACTTCGGCACCAACTAAACAGGTCAATTTTATACCATCGAATCCAGCAGCCCCACTTTCACCAAACAGGGTACAGGCTGTTTGGCGAAAGTTTAAACCTTATTTAGTTAGTTATTCAAAAATTTACGAGGAATTCCAAAACCGATCCTAGAGTAAAAGAAGAATTGAGTAACAGAAGAACTGAAAGAATTGACGCAAGTTCAAATAGTCTATTGCAAGTCCTTCTTTTTATATGATTGAGGGATTACAGTTAGATGGTGCTGATTATGTTGGTGCTAAAAATACTCATGTGCCACAATAAAGTCGATGGGGTTGCAAAAAGGACAAGAAAACAGTTTGCATTGAAAATCACCGCTTTATAACTTTGCACTCTTAAGTTGCCATTGTACCATTTTGGGAACACCTCTGTAATTTCCTGAAAAATGTTTTCTTATTTTTATTTCACATTTATCCTGTCATTTATTGTACTAACAACTATTAAATAAATGACATTCTTGATTTATGTTGTTCATTATTTTTTGGCCTCAAATGGGTTAATGATACCAATACTCCTTCTTATTTGAAAGATTATTTCCAGTACCGATTTTTAACACACGATAAACTGCTTCGGTCGTCTAATAATTTAAGAGCAAACATTCTAGCAGTTTTTTCATTTCTCGTTTACCGTTCAGGCGGTATTGCTTTGGAACGCCTTGCCTGCCGATATCAGAAAAGCCTCCAAAAGGTCACGTTTAAGAAGCTTGTCCGAGAGCATTACCTGAACACGTCTATTGTTTCTTAATCATCTACATCTTCATTCAGTTATAAGTACAATATATATTTTTTTATGTATAGTATGTATATATTTATGTTATTTGTTATTTTATTATATAGTATATGTGTATATTTATGTTATTTTGCAAATATTTAGTATCTTTATTATCTATTACACCTGCCGCAAATTTTCCAGCCACCCAGGGTTGACTGGTAGAGAATGCCATAAGGCATTAAGTTTGCTTTATTGTAACTTGTATTTTTAAGAGGTGCAATAAATAAATAAATAAACCGACTTCGGTCGCTAATTTTGGAGCATAGAGCATAAGATCCTTCTTGATTTTCCTAATTAATGTTTTTTGTCACATACTTCTAGATTTTTTGGTTGGCAAGTCAGCAGTCAGCAGTCAAGTCATCCGAGTCTTGTATCACAAAGTATCGGATGTTTGTCTCCTAACTTAAGTCTTCGTGATCCTAAAATACTCCAAATACATCAGCGTCGATTATAATGTCAATCGGAGCCAGGGTGTAAAAATATGGATCCACAAGACAAATATTCGATGGAATATTAATATTTGACAAAACAACCTGCCTGCTAGGTATAAAATACAGAATTGCTTACATTTTTTAACTGGTAGTCCAAACTTTTCATACATACTCTCACTTATTAAGCAAGACATGTTGCCGCAATCCAATAGCGCAGGAGCAACTTGGTAACTATTATTCTTTCCTAATATTTTAATTAAAGCGGTAGACAACAATACATCAGAGTGAACTTTCTGAGAGACTTTGACTGCCAAAGATAAGTTAGGTTCCAAAGTAAGCGGTTGTGAAGACAATTTATGAAAAGATTCGTTGGACTGGTTAATATTATTAGCTGTGGCTGGAGAACTGGCATTACAACCTGGTCTGTCACTATTATTATATTATGGACTTGATAAATATGGACCAATACGTTATGTTTACGGCGACAACGTTACAACCTGGTCTCTTACAATGATTTGCATACTGACCAAAATTAAAACAATTAAAGACACCCGATACTGAGGAAGTAACTTAAACATAGATTCATTGGTAAGAGCCAGAAACTGACGGCAACGAATCAACCTATGCTCTCTTTTGCATTTGGGAGTTTATAAGATATTTTGTATTTCCATTAATTGAAACTGAAATTTATATTTATCTGGTCTATAAGGGGTTTTAAGTTCAAAGAAGACGACCTTAACGAAAACTTACAAATTAAATATAAAGCAGACACATGATTTTGTATCAACATTCTGAATAATAGATACTTAGTAGAAGATTTTGATTTATTAGGAATTTATAATTTATATGAAAAAGATTATATTATATTAAATATAATGTTTTTATTAATATTCATAAGAGTAAATTCTGGATTTTTTAAAGATGAATATTTTTTTCTTAACCATGTATAATTTATTTATCTCTATTAGTATAAAATTTACGGTTAATTATGTTAGATTAATAGTAGGCTTAATAAGTTATTTAGTTAGTATAATATAAATATTAATTATATTTATAAATTTAAAAAAACTTAT
>DWNE01010735.1:0-10182 GCA_018249875.1 Cecropterus toxeus
TCGGTGGAAGGGTGTGGTTGCCGGCTCACTTTTATATGAGGCGACCATCTCAGTCCTCGGGAGTGGCAACGCATCTGAGATCGACTTCGGATAGAACTGACGACCCGCGTGGCGGAGCGGTCACCATGCCGGTCTGACGCGCAGTGGGTTCCGGGTTCGATTCCCGGCCAGACAGAAATATAAATGATGAGTTTAAATTTCTGTTCTGGGTGTTTGTGTATTCGTCTTTGAGTGTCCATGGTACCTACGACGCAGGAGAAAATCCTAGTGTGGGGCTATGAATGAGAAAGCGTGTTTTAAAAAAAGAACCCCTGTTCTGTATGAAGTTACTTATAGATGTCCATGGGCGGCAGTCGCCACTTACAATCAGGTGAACTGCATGCTCGTTTCTTCATTCTTATAAAAAAAAATACTAGATTATTCTCGTGTCTCCAGCTTCGGTTTAGCACGTTAACACGCTAATAAGTATCCTGTTATGAGTATGAGTGTTAGTCCAGGTCATAAATATCTGTGTGACAAATATCGGCACAATCCGACCTGTATTTATTGGGTAAAAGAGTAATTCACATACTCACAAACTGTTGCATTTATAATATGAATTAGTAAGAATGACAGTTCATTAGAGATTAAAAATTCGGGATTACATTTTTGTATTAGGAATCAACAAAATTAGGTCGCATAGTAATAAAAATCTTGATGCCGCTAACAGCGCCATCTAGCGTGTCTAAACTAAATTAAAGACTATACAAGTCAAGTCAGTGGTACAAAAATAAACCGCCGAACATACATAAAAATACGACGTTGAATGGATAACGTACCTACCTACATTGTTTCCAAATGGGTACAAACGAACAGAACATTACAACTTATGAATTATAATGTCATATAATGATTTTAAATTAATGTAAAGGTTTAGGTATATATAAATATATACCTAAACATCATTAAACTATTATTATAATGTACTTATTATAATTATATATAATAATTACATTTTTTTAAAAGTACAATTGTCGAGAATCGATTTTTTTTGCAGTTACGAAAACTAATTAACTATAGAGTATGCTTCAGAAGGCTTTTGATTAATGTGATTTCGATTAAATAACATGTAATTTGAGTTGAACTAAATTGAAAAACACTTCTAATTTGTAAGCACTTTTAGCAAAAACTTTAGTACGAACAATATTTGTGTTGGCAAGTTTAAGGTTATAAGAGGCGGTAATTTCACTTTAGTGAGCCAAAACAAACCTCAGATACTTGTTATGTAAGCAAAAAAGTAGGTTAATAGACGCTGTGGTACCTTTAATCTTGAAAAGTAACTTTGGACTAGTCCTTTTCTTTTTATTTGAATCTGATCCTTACCAAATGTTTACAAACTTCGTTACACTACTCAAAACTAGATGGCGCTGTACCTATTCGTGGAACACGCTAACGACGTTACCGTGTAACTAGTATAAGTACCGAGAGAATTCTGAATAGAGTCGCTTACAGATGTCCCTAAAAAGGCGACAGTGATTACTTATCTATATTTTTGTGTAGCACATGGCTTGAACACCTTGTGCTTATAAAGATTCTAATTTGTTAGTGGTGGATAGGGATGCGACTTGGCTGGGAAAAAATCGATTTTATCATGTTCGATTTTTATGTTAATCAAATAATCGATAATCCGAAAATCGACGTTTCTGCAAAAAAATAATCGATTTTTTAAAAATCGATTATTCTTTCGGTTATCATTTTGACGACCAAAAAAACAACGGCAACAAAAATATGGACATTATGTCATTTGACGGCCAAAAAAACGACAATATCGACAAAAAAAATAGAAATTCTAAAATTTTAATAAAAAAAAAATCAAAAATTAAAATCGATTACTTATAGTCAAGAAATCGATTTCTTAAAATCGATTATTCTAAAAAAAAATCGAAATTTAATAATCGATTATTTTTTCACATCCCTAGTGGTCGACAAAATTCCGATAGTTCGGTTAACTTTAGGGATGTGACTTGGCTCTTGGCTGTACAAAAATCGATTTTATATTTTAACCAAACAATCGATTTTCCCAAAATCGTATGATTTTACAAAATATGGTACCGGGTCCTTAGTACGAGTTTATTGTCTTACCTAAATAGTCATCATTTACGTATTCTTCCGCGCATACTACGTTATCGTTTTTGGCCATACTTTGCTATGTGTTTTTAATGATGGGCAAAAACGAAAACATAACTGTTTAGAGGTAATGTAATAAATTAAATACTTAGGGAACAGGTCAATCAACTGAAATATTTGGAGTCGATGTCCGATGTCCAACCAACAGTTTTTTTTTTGGTTTTTTATTATTTGAGACTCTCGAGAGTTCTGCGTACCTACTAAGATAGTTAATTGTAGTAGTAGTAGTGCAGTACAGTGGTCAGTAATTGGCCCGTACTAATGGTCATTGTCGTCCTGATCCCTGAACCTGTTTTTGTATCAACAAAAGGTTTCGTGTTCGATTCCCGATTAGGAAATGATGTGACACTGGATGGACGGTAATGCGAAATGGACAATGATGATAAAGCGTTCTACGTAAAGAAGTGAACCCTGTATCGGTTTGGCATGTGCTCAGGGTTCGGCACCCGGTCAGATAAAAATGAAAATAAAAAAATAAGATTTTTGATCAGTCTGACTTTTCTATATTCGTTGCGTGTCCGTAACACCCACGAGATCTTAGGGCTAGGAGTGAACAAGCTTTATTGGTATTTAAATAGTGTTGGGGTTATATACTAACCTCGGAAATATATATATCATGGGGTCGACTCTATCCTCTTGGTCGGATTCCATGTAGGCGATGACGTCCAGCCCGAAAGTCAGGAACTCTCCATCGAAGAAGCGGTTCATCAGAAACATTTGCCCTGGAGAACAAAAAACAAAATTTAAAACCTCCAAAATCACAATTTTAGTAGAATCCCTTCGTTACCACTGTAGTACCACCGACATGTTTAATTTTACCATCAAATAAAATACCTTTGCTTGTATAGGCCTACAGGGGCACTTACAAATTGTCAATTACAATATTTCTTCTTACACTACCACCGGATCGTAACACGAACTCAACTGACAAGATTTGGCAAGTTACTAAAAATCGTTGCCGTGGTGCACAGACCTCTGCAAAGCTGAGAAAATACTACAATAATTATACTTCTTTATTTTATATTATTGCATAAAATGAATGTAAATAATTATAATTTCGGAAGTGACTAGGGACGGGGAGATCTCACAAATGTGACCACCTGTGACAGACAGGTTAAAAAGTGATAAAATTCGTCTGACATGGACATCTGTAAGCACCTTTATATTTGTAAAATTTCATAACTTCACATTCGTGAAATAAAATATAATTTATTTACATTTACTGTATTTTTGTTCCAAATGCTGTATTTTAAATAGATACAATGTAATTTTTTAATCACGAACTGGAAGCACCGATACATCCACACCTTTCTTCGCTATAAACAGATTGAATCTTGGGCAACGGTATATGATACAAAGAGGACGTTAGCTTAATATTCTGTGGCAGCATCAGACCTGCTTCCGGCGTTTCCAATAACAAAAACGGCGTACCGCGCGAGCGGAATTTGCTGTCCACGCGTTTCTATACGCAACGCCACTAAAACAGCGAGTCACAAGCTGTTTTTACACTCAATTTTAAATGTCATTAATAATTAAGTCTACGAATATATTATTACCGATTACCTGCACGCCTAAACAAAATAGAAAATATACATAATATGTATTTAACTATGATCCGTATTTTGTCAAAGTTCTGCTGTGTTTAAATTGGAAATCATTAGTTCCATGAAAATATATCTTTTATATAAAAAGTTGAAGTAGCAAGAGAAACTGCACTCAACCTGATGGTAAATTATCAGAGGATTATGATGGTCGCCTCTTATAAAAGTAAGGGAGTAACCACTGGTTTTTTTTTTATAAATATGAAGTAGCCAACGAGCAAGCAGCCCACCTGATGGTAAGTGGTTACCGCTGCCTATGGACGTTTGTAAGGACTTTCATATAGAACAGGGGTTCCCTATTATGAAGTCTATCACAGATGGGTTGCTGCTCCCGAGGACTGAGATGGTCGCCTCATATAAAAGTGAGCCGGCAACCACACTCTTACACCGAAACACAAGAACTGCTTCACGCTAGAGAAAGGTGTGGCATTATAAATAAGCCAGCCAGCAAGCCAGGAGGCAAGCCCAGCCATAAATTACTTCGTAAGAATTTATTTCACAAAGTTACACTACCTACAAAAATTGATAACTTAACTGCAGGTTTTTCACTCATGTTCAATATAATATTAATAATTCATAGCATTTAAGCTTTATCCGCTATTTTCGTGGCTACGCCCCTTTCAGATATATCAGTAAGCCATCTGTCGCGAGCGGCGCCCTGAATCGCCAACTAGTGCGTGCCTCGCGGTTGTAAATCACGATATTGAATTAAATACAAACATAAAACTCCCTTTACAACCTCTTGTGTTTTTATTTCTTCAGCAGTTGGATCTTACCTTTATTTAATCGAAGAACGATAAGGTTGTATGTTTGTTATTCAGTGTTCGAACTTAAAGTAGTGTAATTAGATTTTTTTTATAATGGAAGCAAACGACCCAGTAACCCATCGTGGCAAGTGGAAACTAATGCTCAAGGACATCTATAATAAAGCATAGATAAGATTAGAGTATTACCTGAGGTCAGTGGCGTAGCGAGGGGGGGGGGCGGAGGGGTGATCCGCTTTGGGCGGCACATTTAGAGGGACGGCGAAAACAGATTTGGGGGGCGGTAAAAACAGATTTGACAACCTTGTTTTGACATCAAGTTACATATTGTCGTTTGTTTTTTTATTGGTCGTCAAAATTTGTACAATGTGTGGCGAGTCCAATTTCCGCCCCGGGCGGCGTAAGACCACGCTACGCCACTGCCTGAGATTATCCACAAATGCGTGGCTACCCCTGAGGACTAAGTTGGAACGCCTCGGATAAAAACTTCTTTCTTGGACTAAATTGGAATGTCCCTCATAAATACTTCTCTCTTGTTAAATCCCTTCAGACCACAACACGGCAATGCATAACACTGGTGTTGTTAAGCAGGAAAAGGTGTGGCGGTGGTGCATCCGAAATTAAACCACAGAGTTCTAGCATCTTTGCGTATGATAATTTCCTCTATGTACTTGTTATCTAAATCCGGGCCCCTTGCAAGATTACCTAGTTACTTGAGGTAAAAACGCATCTTGTCCCTGTAGTTCCGGGACCAGAATAGGCCTACGGTATCCCCTGCATGTCGTAAGAGGTAACTAAAAGGGTCGCCCAGTCAAGCGAACCTCGGAAGGACAGCGGCATGTGTGGTCGCATGCCGTCGAAAACACCTGAAGACGCGGTGAGCGTAAATGCTCAGTGGGAAAGAGTACGAAAGGCGCATCGCCCTCGAAGCACTCTGGTTGTGTTCCTTTGGAGATCTCGGAGTCCTCCACGCAGCGATGATAACGGCCATCAGGGGGTTTTACTTAGGGCTGTGACTTAACTGGGTAAAAATCGATTTTTATATTAATCGATTTCATATTTTAATCAAATAATCGATTTTCCAAAAATCGATGTTTATACTAAAAATCGTTGTTGGTTTTTATTATAAAGTTAGCCCCCAATACTTTTTGTGCATTAAATTGACATTAAAAAAAAAATATATATTTTTAGTGATTTAAAGCTACGGCATAAAATTTCGATTTATTAAATAATTGATTATTTTTTCACATCCCTAGTTTTAGTACGGTAAAAATCGCACATAACCCGGCGTTGCTCCCACAGCGTTGGGACCCTTTTGAAGGCTTCCTCATTAAAAAAAGGCAAAAACGCACCTATAACGTTGATAAGAGCAAGCGCCTCGCACGTGTAGTACCGGTACGCCCACCAGTTGTGGTAGCGCAGGTTCTCCCACAGGTAGTCGAGGATGAGCTTCTTCTTCGTCTTCTTCTCGATCTCCGTGCACACGCCCACGTCCAGATCCATCATCAGCGCCCGGATTTTGCCCCCCTCCCACGATTTCCATAGCCACCGCGGAGCGTAGAACAACATTGCCTGGAACAAGATGCTAGATTTTAGGTAAAATAACAAAATATGATCGACTTTTATGGCAATAATGATTTGGTGTTTTTTTTTAATTGTAATAATAAGGACGAATGTATTTGATATTTTTTACGATAATGTTATTTACGATATTGTTACTACCTACCGATTTTTACTTAGGTATATGTATTCTTTACAATTTGTTTTACTGGTCGTTATATAAAAGTCGCTTTATTTTTTTGCACATTTGTGTCTCCAAATTTGTCTAAAAAGCGATCGATCACGATTGGCCGGTTAACTACACCTAATTTATCGTACTGTACACTTACACATTATTCCTGACTTTAAAAATATAGTTTATTGCATTGGTATTACCGCCATAACGATATTGCCATATCAAACAAGAAACATAAATGTAAAAACCAACAGTGCCCTGATTTGTTGGAACCTTAAAATTAACTTCGGAGAGCATTGTTGAGTTAATGATAAACAATACCTTTAATGTCTAATAACAATTGTGTTAAATGTTCTGGTTAAAAGAATGAGGTAAAGGAAACAGTTACCCAAGGTATTCTAAGTAATCCTCAAAGGTTAAAACGTAACGCATTTCATAAACTTACAGAGAATCGTACAGCGGCACCGCTGAAGAGTTCTTCATCGACATGATGATCCAGCGGCACGCGCGGCAGCTGCTGTCGAGCGCGCGGCTGGTGGCGCTGGGCCGCCTGGCCGCCGCGCTCGACCTGCACCTCGTGGCCTGGCTCGCCGGCGAGCGGGAGCGGGCCGCGCGCGTGGACTGCGCCGTGCTCTGCCTCAAGCGCCTGCACGAGGACTTCAACTGGCCGTACCCTACGCCGGAGGACTATAGCCACGACCAGCGGAAGACTAGCCTCGTGCCCAGTGAGTTTTGTGCCTTGTATTATTACAAGTGCTAGTAACGATGTGGCACTAGGCCTATTGACCACCGCGTTTGACCTGTATCTCGTGGCCTGGTTGGCTGGAAATCGGGAGCGGGCCGCTCATATTGAACGCGCCGTGCTGTCTCATTCGGCTGCACGAGGACTTTAATTAGGCGTAGCCTCAGGCCGAAGTCTGTAGCTATGATCAGCGGAATACCAGCCTCATGCCGAGTGGATTGTGGTTTTGGACCTGTAGTGTTATGAATGTTAGTAAAAATGCTACCCCGCGCCAAATTTATACATCAGCTACGATCTATACAGGTTGTTATCTAAATAAATAACAGTTTCTGCTATTGTTACTAAAATATGGTTTGGTATGAAACCGACTCGAAGGACCAGAACATGTTTCTTAATTATTGAAAAATATGTTTAAAAAAATTATTTTATTGAATATTATATCATAATTTATACAGTGAGTAAATGTGTGTATGATATTTGTGTCGGCAGCGAGCGGCTACGCGGGCGGCGGCGAGGCGGACAGCCTGTGCGGCGACAGCGGCTACGTCAGCCTGTCATTGCGCGCCGCGCCCGTCGCCGTTCCCGCACCCTCGTCCCCCGCGCCCGCCAGGTACTATATGTATCTTGCTGTAACTGTCTTATACATGTATCAAACAATAAAACAGACGCTCATGAACATTACAATATAAGAGAAGTCGCTAATACTTCGCTGCCTTTGCACGAAAGCTTTTTTGCATTTTTCTTTTAGAGCCTCATAGCACTCCGGGAATAACTTAAAATAAAATTAATTGCTGATCTTGCACGGTCGCGGTAAAAAAAGAACTTGAACTTAAGCTTCCGACCCTCCGTACAGATTAAAAAAATAAAATTGCGTGCTCTGAGAAACGCACGCTAAGGCCTAAAAATGTAACATTTGAATGAATTAACTATTGTCGTCATATGTTTTTTGCTATAAACTAACTTGAGGTAATAAATCATTTTAATTTACAAGTAACGCGGTTGATTGTTATATTTATACAAAGACGAAAGATATACTATACAAGTAGACAAACTGTTGCGTTGTAGACAAGTACATTTATATTATGACTGTTGCTAATATATCTAAATACAAGAGTGGTACCACGTAAAGTAGTTGGTTCTACGTTCGTGGTTGTTGGAAATACTTATAATAAACAAGTAGTAACAGCGTGTTTCGTGGTGTCAGCTCTGCGGGCGAGTGCAGCGTGGCGGAGGGCGGCGCGGCGGCGTGGGGCGAGGCGGCGGGCGAGGAGCGGCGCTACGCCGCGCTCATGGAGCGCCTGCACCACCACCAGGCCGAGCGCGGGGACCACACTGCGCACGTGCAGCTACGGTAACTATGTTTTTTTTACAACGCGTGTATTAATTAAGTTAAGTGTATTTATTAGTGAAGTGACTTTTTGACAATTTTTCAACTTCCTTTTTTTCTCATGTCATAAGATTAATCTTGATCCTCCCACTCGCTACTCGCGCGTGAGATTGTAAAATTAGAAGAAAAACAAGTTTCATTCAATATTCCTAAAGTCTTATACGGTGACTACTTACGAGAAGCTACTTAAGTTTTATATATAAAAATACAAATATAGAATAATACAAACATGAGGACAGCGTGATCAACCAGCGTGTCCTATATCCAGCTTATGTATACACAAGAGCGTTCCCCCCAGATACTACCTGCAGCTGATGACGGAGGCGAGCTGCGTGGAGTGGGCGCTGGTGGTGGCGGTGGCGCTGCGCGACGCGCTCGCGGTGCTGCGCTGCGCCAACGCGGCGCGCGCGCCCGACGTCACGCTGCCCGCCGCGCGCCGCCTGCGCCGCGCGCTGCAGGACCTGCGCGCGTGGACCGACGCCGAGTGGTACGTCGTCATACATCGACCCACTGCCGCACACATGACTATTCATACATACATGATGAGTCATCTCCATACATCGTTATACCGACGTGCATACACATACATACATATGCATCCACCCACGCATAGATAGGTATGGATCGACGCCGAGTGAGTCGTTACATACATCGGTTCACAGGAATACACACAAGCACTAATAAATGCATCCATCCACACATAGATAAATCGTCAGTCATCACATAGACATACATCTGCCCACCGATATACACAGGAACGCACACACATACATCTCGCATATAAACATGACGTACGTTGTAATTCTTACATTTATATCGACATGCACGTATATCGACATACAAACACGCGCATCTGCACACGCACACACAGAAGAAAACATAGCGAACGTTGCCAAGTGTTGCGTATGATCGGATTTGCACATCGCACCACCGATATAATAATAGCCCCATCGCCTTATCGATTTCTAGCATGAAACCATTAATTCGTTTATGTCACGTAGTTATTGTAACTCCAACAATTGTTCTAAACAAAATTTCGAAATAAATATCTCAAACTTTACATAATTTCAGCCTCGGCTACAAGCCTTTCATGATGGCCATCAGTAACCAGATCCCGTTCCTAACGTCCATTATCAATGCGCGTGAACGGCGTGCCTCCATGGTGAAAACTCGTGTACGAAGCCCGAGCACCGGCTCCTTGAACCAGGAGAAACTACAAGCGGCACAGGAACCTAAGTTCCCACCTCCACAGAAGGCGCAGGACATATCGAAGCAATCGGTGAGGAAAGACTCCCCCAGCACGCTGCCCGAAGTGGTGCCCAGTGCTGTGCTGGCCCCCCCGCGACCCCCCGCTCCCCCGGAGGCATCAACGTCCAACTGTGCCATCATGTAGGTGTATTTTAATCAGCAGCTACGCGAAAGGACTAAAATATTTTTCTAACGAAATAGTGTGTACTTAACACGCGTACGTTTTATACGGTATCATCGTCAACCCATTATTGTCCCACTGCTGGGCACGGGTCTTCCCTGAGAATGAGAGAGTTTTAGGCCATAGTCCACCGCGCTGGTCAAGTGCGAATTGGTATACTTTACACACCTTTGAGAACTTCTTTTTTAGAGAACTCTCAGATATACATGTTTCCTCGCAATGTTTTCCTTCACAGTAAAGTAGTGACAAATAAATTCTAATACGCAAATAATTTTATAAAAATTCGTGATACGTGTCTGGGATTCGAAGTTCGGATTCTCGATTGAGAGGCCGAGTTTCATCCATTAGGCTATTACTG
>DWNE01010736.1:0-10181 GCA_018249875.1 Cecropterus toxeus
CACCTATTTCTAGCGTGAAGCAGTTCTTGCGTTTCGGTGGAAGGGTGTGGTTGCCGGCTCACTTTGATATGAAGCGACCATCTCAGTCCTCGGGAGTAGCAACGCATCTGTGATAGACTTCATATGGAACCCCTGTTCTATATGCAGTTGCTTACAAATGTCCAAGGGCGGCAGTAACCACTTATCAGGTGGGCTGCTTGCTCGTTTGCTACTTCATATTTATAAAAAAAATCTTTTTGTGAAACATCTCTAGGCGCAGGTTTACCCGATTGTTGGCTTGGCAAGGGTTGCTGTGGTGACGGATTCGCCACACCGTAAACACTACTACATATGTTAAGACTATATATTATTTTAAAAATGAAAATAAATATTTATTAAGTAAATAGTCACCATTTTCTGTAAAAAAAATCGTCAAATTTATACTCGACTGCGTCAGAAGGAGCGTAATATTTTTCGAGTGTATGTATGTATGTTTGTTTGTTCGTATGTCAATTTCTTTGGCATGCGTCACAGCTTAAACGGCTTGACGGACTGTGACGTGTAATATATCATTTGAGTCATCTCAGTTTGTAGAGTGACATAGACTATGTAATTTTTAAAAATGGCGCCTGGAAATAGAGGAGAAAGGGGAAGGGAGGGACGATTTTTTTACTATTACGACAATATGGATATATATATATTTTAATACTTTTACTTGACTATTTTGACAAAACTCAAACAACGTTAAATTAAATATGTATATATCATTATAAACCAAAATTTAGTTTTAGGCAGTCGGGTTTTTTGTTTTAACGTTTTTAACAATATTACTAGTTTATCTTAAGTTTTATCCGCCATCTACGAGTTGCGGTGGCCACTTAATGAAACTGCAAACTCGTGTAGTAATTTATAACATATAACATAGAAATGTATACATCGTATCAAAATATGTCTGTTACGAAAAGAATACCAACATT
Organism: Cecropterus toxeus; assembly: GCA_018249875.1. Lineage (NCBI taxonomy): Eukaryota > Metazoa > Arthropoda > Insecta > Lepidoptera > Hesperiidae > Cecropterus > Cecropterus toxeus. The sequence goes on from DWNE01010736.1 coordinate 957, forward strand.
TATACTAACTTTGTTCAATTAAGTTATTTTCTCGTCAGCATTCGCTGGCGCTCGTCTTCGAAGCGCTGAAACACGATTCAGAACTGAATTGCAATACAATATTGTACTTTACATTGTTAAAATTACAACTAGAATTTCTCTTAATGTTTTTATGAATGCCACAATTTATGTCTAGTATTTTTTTTATCAGATTAAAGTAACAAACGAGCAGCCAACGATGGTAAGTGGTCACTGCCGTGGTCACTCTGAGCATCTTCATATAGAACAGGGGCCCTACGTGAAGTCGATCACAGATACTTTGCTACTCCCGAGGACTAAGATGGTCGCCTCATATGTAAGTGACCCGGCAACCAGGGCCTTCTACCGAAACGTCAGTACTGCTTCACAAATATATAATTGAAATAGATGTGGCGGTCGAACTACACTGGTTCTACTATCTGTTTGATTATTGAAGTGGACGTAGTAATCGAATCGAAATTTATGGAACGCTGGTGGTAATTTTTGACAGGCGTCAAAGGCTGTATGTAGCCATACTTACCTTGTGTATACTGTACTACCACTGGACATCTGTAAGCAACTTCATATAGAACAGGGATTCTATCTGAAGTCGATCACAGATGCGTTGCTACTTCCGAGGACTGAGATGGTCATATAAAAGTGAGCCGGTAAATGTATAATATATACTGGACGAGCGCAGTATGCTAGATGACCTCATCGCAGTAGTCCGTAACCGAATTATGAAGTATACACGTCTCATATTCTACTGAGGAACTAGGAAAAGCCAGGTTAAGAAAACGATAAATATTTTTGATTTTGACTCAACAACCTAAGATACCGCATAAGAAAGAGACCGAGAAAGGGTCTACGATTCTTGTATATATTAATTTTTACCGCCCTCTTAAAACATCTATATAATAAAATAAAATAAACACATCTCTACGAGTCAAAATATGAATTAACTTTGAGTCTTTGAGTAGATATTTTATCTGACATCGCGTTCTTAACCAAAGACTCTATTTATATTTTTCTCCACCTTTTTACTAAAAGGGAACGCTCAACGGGGAAGTTGGGGTAAGCATGCACCATTGTCCTTATCAATCAATCCCCGCGCTCCCCGCCCAGAAGCCGTTTACGTCAAGCACTGCGGTTCAACCGTATCAGTTGATATACCATTATTTTCTAAAACTTACTTCAGTAACTTACTTCAAAAAACCGACTTCACAAAAGGAGGAGGGTCTCATATTGACTGTATTTTTAATAGACATTTTTTACGTTTGTTTAACCTACCTTTAGGGTGACAATGTATTTAATAGATACTATTTAATTATTTTATCTACCTAAGAACTTTTTGTATTGTTCGAGGGGATTGCGTAACGTAGACTTTTGCGTAACTTAGTAACGTAGATGTTTGACTTCTTCAAGTAACCGGCCCAACTCATCTAATTCTAATAAGGAGTTTCTACTGACCTGTTTGTCTCCGTAGTCAACTCGGTTAAATAAGGTTCGATCGGGAAGGTATCACCGCCACGCCAATTTTCGGCGTGAACCTAATTTTGCTTTTCGATGAAAGGGTGTGATTACCGGCTTACTTCCACACGAGGCGACCATCTTACTCCTCGGGAGTAGCAACGCAACTGTGTTTGACTTCAAAATGATCCCCTGTTTTATATGGAGTTGCTTAAAAGCGCTGCAGTGTGGTCTCGAGGATGTGGTAATGCAAACATACATACGTACTTCTCAGGCGTTCCAACTTAGTCCTCTTAGACTGAACTTATCTGGGGTTGATTACAGATTCCCTTCGGCGGCAGTGGTCATTTAATGCTCGACGTGCAAGCTACGACATGGTCTTTAAAAGAACTCTCTTTCAAAGCCGGCGATGTATTGGCGACTCCTCTGGTGTTGCAAATGTCCATAGGCGACGGTGAATACTTTCCATCAGGTAGCCCGTATGCCTTATCGTTATGTTTAAGTATTTAAAAAAAATCATACTTCCATATTATATAACAAAAAGTCATGTCCGATTATCGCATTTCGTTAAACGCGATTCGCCAGAAATATCCCTATCCTTATTCTGACGTCTCTTCCAATGTTCTTGATTGATGGACACAGACGTCCAGATGAAAAGTGTTCGCACGGGACACGAACGTTAATACAATATCTGTGATCGATTGCCCGCCATCTTAACGTTACGTAAGTTTTGAATGACGTGAGCGATGGTGTTAGTTATCGTTTAAAAAAACTAATCGCTGGATCAATTATACATGAGGCGACAATCTTAGTCCTCGGGAGTAGCAATGCATCTGTGATCGACTTTAGATAAAACCTGTTTTCTATATTAAGTTGCTTACAGATGTTCATGGGCGCTAGTAACCACCATCTTACTTCTCCATCTTACCATCAGGTGGACTGCATGTTCGTTGCTATAACAGTCTGATAAAAAAGGTATGTTTTAATAGTTGTAGAATATTTTATGGACCCCGCATCACTGCCGGTTCATTTTCATATGAGGCACAGGTGTTCGCCTCTGGTTTTGAATGTCATGTAAACGTACCTCTAACACTGATTTAATGTCTTTCAGTTATGCTATGGTTTTACCATAGCATAACTGAAAGACATTAACAGTGTCATATTTTTCATAAGGTATAATAACTTAAAAAAGTGCTAGGCTAAAAAAGGGATTTTTTTATAATTTTCTATGTAGAATAGTTAAATAGGATATAAGAGCTCGTTATTAAATATAATCAACTTTTATCAATGTAAAAAGATCGCGAGCATCTTCCCTTTTCGATTCGCAACTTTACGAAATAATTTTCTGAAACAGTATCAATTTCATTTTTGCCATCTCATTCCGTAAATGGCGTACTCGTAACTCGAAAATGCAAATTACTGTCAACAAATTTTATTAAGTTCGCCCAAAAATTTGGCTCCAATCTCCACCACGTGCAATATTCCCATTTAAATTTTAGCTTTACATGTGTTACTATCATAATATGGAGCGGAGGAACCAATATATTATCCGCCGACTCGCCCCGGGCTGTTGCCAATACGAAAAATTGTTTTTAAGTTTATTCGAATATCTAGCAAGCCAAATCGACTTTGTACAGTTACGGCTTAATCTGCATATAAATCAAAGGCGGTCCTTTTGTCGTGTGGAAGTTTGTAGACTACTCCACTGCACTTCCGCTCCGGGTCGGTGCGCGATTTTGTTCGATACTTTCGACGATAATTTGAACACTAGTTTGAAAAATGACAAGAAATGACTAAAGTCTCTATCATTGTATCGTGATTGTAGTTTTCTAGTTTAATCTTTACTGAAATGGATTTTTGTATCTATTTGTGTTTTAAAGTTTTTAAGCCATCTTCTATAATGTATATTATTTATACATTCTTGATCTTCACCATTAAGTTACTGAAAAAGGAGAGTACTACATCTGTACTGAACTGTTTCCGTTCAAAATACTAAACGGTAATGAATTAATTAATTTAATTTTAATAAGCATTTTCTTACTGCCTAGCTCTAGATTAAGATCAAGCTTTAAATCAATTTCAAATCCGGGGTAACCTGTAATTTTTCGAAGATATTTATAATAATAATTTTGTCATATTATAAAATTTAGCGTTCATTGTATCCACCTCATCACTCATCACACCCTGAGAGGAGAAAATAATCCATCAAAAAAATATTTTCCAACGTATATCCAACCGCGGTTCGAACCCTGAACTAAGTGTGCGACACGGGCACAGACGGAACGGGATCAATAAACCCTTGCACGTGCGTCTGTGTATATAGGTCGCGAGTACTACTGTACGCAGATTGGCGGGCTTGATTGATCTGTGTTGAGTGGTATTTTTAGCACTTTATCAGAAACAAACTTGTCTGTGAATCTATCATTAAAATTTATATGCACTCAGCGTCTACCCATTATTGTCCCAATGCTGGGCACGGGTCTTCTCTCAGAATGTGAGAATTTTAGACAGGGCTGGCCAAGTGCGATTTGTTAGACTGCACACTACTTTGAAGTTCTTTTTTTAGAGAGGTTTTACTTACGATGTTTTCCTTTACCGTAAAGTAGGAATAATTAATTTCTAATTCGCACATCATTTTTTAAAAATCTGTGGTCTGCGCCTGGGAATCTTACCTCGAACCCTCGATTGAAAGACCAAGTTTCAACCATTACGCTACCATTGCTCTTCTATATATATCTTATATATAAAATTCTCGTGTTACAATGTTCGTTCCCGTACTCCTCCGAAACGGCTTAACCGATTCTCATGAGATTTTGTAAGCATATTGAGTAGGTCTGAGAAGCGGCCAACATCTATTTTTCATACCTCTTAGTGATAAGGGTTGTCCACCCTTAACATTTTTTTAATATTTTTAGGTATTTTTTTATTATGTCGCATTAAATATCTTAATGCACCCTCGACGACCCTAAATTTTTACCCTTTTATCACCAATCCCTATTTTTTAATAGCCATTTTAGTAATTTAATCATTTTTCATTCCCGGGCTATAACTGATCAATCAATCATCCTCACACACTTAGAACAATTTTGTCTGCACTAGAAATTACTTAGAAATAATTTATATGGCAAAACTACGTTTGCCGGGTCAGCTAGTAATATATATAATATGAAGTAGCAAACGAGCAAGCAGCCCACCTGGTGGTAAGTTGTTACTGCCGCCCATGGACATTTGAAGCAACTTCATACAGAACAGGGGTTTTATCTGACGTCAATCACAGCTGCGTTGCTACTCCCGAGGACTGAGTTGGTTGCCTGATGATGGCAACAACACCGTCCAACAAAACGCAAGAAATGTTTCATGCTAAAACTAAGTGTGGCGATGGTACATCCCCGTTTGAACAACACTGGTTCTACTACCTTTAACAGTGTTGATTCTAAATAGAAATAGTTGCCTACAGAGTTCTAAAAACTACCAATGCAGAAAAGAAGAGAGATTGAAAACAGGTAGGTAAGTTATTAAAATGTGATAGAACCAGTGTAGGTGGACAGGAGTACTACCGGCACGCCTATTTCTTGTCTTTCGGTGGAACTCCAAGGCCACGAAATATTCGTTTTGCTATACAAACGTTGGCATTGAGTGAATTTAAACGAAATTCGTGGCCTTAAAAGATCGGACACATACATTCCTTTCTAACGTTCATCGCTGAGATCGCAGATCTTGGCTTACTCCTAACGTGGGTTAACTCATCTCTAATTGACTTCAAGAGGAACTTTTGCTCTATATATACCTGTTTACTTACATAGATGTCTATAGGTGTAGTCTATAGATGTCTATAGCAGTGAACATTTACATCAGTCGGACTGCATAGTGAATTGATAGTGTAATTTAATTAATAAACATTTCAAATCTTAATAACGATATTATTATTATATTAGTAGATTTCACTTGGCATTCATCTCTAAAGAAAAATATAAAAATGTCATTTTCCTTCTTTCAGTGTTTTGGGATTAACACATTATTAATAATGGAATCAATTCCAAAAAGATTCTCGTCTCTAACTCATCGTATCTTATAGTCCGTTACAAACGGAAAAACACGCGAAAATCTCCCAAGATACAAAATTCAGAAATATCTCCGTGACTGTTAAATTAACTGGCTCGTTCTGTTTATCACAGTTCGCGGGATCAATAAACTTTTGCACGTGTGGTTCGCTATATGGGTCGTGTTCAACGTTTGCGGCACACTCGATTGATTCGCGTTTGGCGTGTATTAGCAACTCTTTAAATATATCACTACTTTGTTGTACTCATTTCTGGTACTCGTAATAACGTAGCATTGACATTGGACGATTTGGTATTTTACAAAAGGTATTTATGAATATGGTATGAAATTGAATTTTAGGAAAAAAAATAAGAGAAATAAGAATATAAGAAAAATCTGGAATACCTACAGCGAAAAAATATTTTAAATTTTAAGATAATTGTATAAACATAATACGGCGTATTACTTCGCAGTCATCACTGGCAGGATCGGTACTTTGTATAGTGTGAGGAGGGTACTTAACGATCGAAAAGTAGCTTTTCAAAGAATTAAGTGGCAAAAAAGGAACTTCGATAAGGGATATGGATGTAGTTTTTTATATTATTGCGCATTGGACTCCCATTTCCGAAAATTCATCGAATGGACTTAAGCAGGTACTTGAATTTAGATTTTATATCGGTTTGTGCCCCTTAATTCCTCCTCCTTCAAGATGAGCCAGTAGCAACTGCCACCAGCGAATCCAAGAGGGAGAGAGGTTAGGAATTATATGGGTAGATGAGATGCCTGACGTTGCTTAACTTTTAGATCAAACTCAAGACGACCCACGTGGCGGTGCGGTCACCATGCCGGTCTGTCGCGCAGTGGGTTCCAGGTTCAACCCCCGGCCAGACAGACATTTGGATGTTGAATTTGGATTTCTGTTCTGTGGATGTGTGGTGACACCCACGACAAAGGAGAAAATCCTAATGTGGTGCTATGAGTGTAGAAAGCGTCTTTTAAACACATGCCAAATACACATCCCTAAAATTCACAAACACAAACCGCGAAACATGTTTTTGCAAAGGCAAACTGTGAGGCCAAAATAGACGTATCTCCGCTGCGTTCTGTTTTCGTAATAATATTTGAGATACGTCAGGACAAAGCCATCTTGATTGGGTATTAATATCGTCGGCATGGCTAGACAGCGGGGGTGTGAGGTTGTTGACAGACGTACAGACAAACTAGAGATGTATTATATGTAATTGGGTGATAAACAATACTACCTCCTTCTACAAAATCCGCAAAAAATTATTGGTTTTAAATATATTATTTCCAGCAGTTAACTTTTAAGGGCTAATGGATAGAAAGATGAGATTTCGTTTAATTTTATTGAAAAAAAACTCAAAATTGATCGGACAATTTGTAAGTGGCCACGTATACAAACTATACAAAATAAAGACATTTAATTACGTTTATCAATGTGAATTTTTTATGTGACAAACTTAAAGTATTATTTAAAATACTATTTAAATACACTAGCAAATATGTAATAGGAAATTAAATACAGATATTGTATCATAATGCACCCTATTCATCTACAAAACGTGTAACTCACGAGAGATAGTTTACCGAATACTAAAAATTTCCTTCATGCCCCATAAATGTTGGCAAGTTTAATAATAATTCATATCGCTAAGCGAGCAGCATCCTAGATAATATATTTGTGGAGAAATCCTGGGAATTTTCTAGGTGGATCTGGTGGGAATTTCGAGAAAAATACGCCCGGCGATGTTTCCGTAAACCTACGATTTGTTGTTCCTACTACGAGCCTTATTTATACAAAATTCCGAGGTAAATCGTCTACGTTACTGGAATACCAGACGTTTTATATTTATCCTTTTAAAAACTGTAACGTACGTGTAGAGGATTGTTTATATAGAAGGAAATATTATAGGATGCATTTTCTTGAAAATAACATTGAAAAAATAAACAAACGTTTTATCCTAAAATTTTCGTATCTAAATTAAATTATTTCGACCTGGAAATAGCGTTATTGTAAGAATATTTTTTGTGGTATTTACTTTCTGTCATTTCGTCAATGTTTGTGTGAAAGTCGTTTCCAAATTGAATTAACCATTTTAATATAGCATTTTGGCTTGGAAACCAAATTTATGTGTTTTGATCTCTTCTTATTAAGGAAAATGGAGATCAGAATAATACAATAGTTATTCACAAAAATTTCAAAATTAACGACCTCATTTCCCAGAATTATAGTATTTTTCGTTTTACAATAATAAAGATATTACGGAGTAGTAAACAGATTAGTAAATTAAACGTTACTATTCCACGATAAAATAACTATTCATAAAATAGCGTAAATTAAATAAAAGCAAGAACTAAAGTGACATATTCTGAAATGTTCCACTTTTATAATTTCAAGTTGTGACCCAACGCAAGTATTTTGTATTGTGAAAATATTTCTTTGTACAATTCTGTTTAAGGTCTTGGCAAATTTAATGATAATTCTTATCTCGCAAACGAGAATACTTGTTAATTTATATGTGGAGGCGCGAGCCTGCCGCATATTATAATCGCATTAGTTGGTACACGCCTTATTACACCGCCTCTACAGCTAGCTTCAAACGTTGTTTGGCAGCGTAATGTTATATTTCAAACCTCTCCTCGAAATGTTACGTATAACTTGTTATTTCACATTTAGGCTCTGATTCTACATTTTGTTATTTATGTTTGTTTCAAGTTTGTAAACGTAAAGAATTCTGTCCGTAAATTGCTTGCATTATTACTGTTTTTGTATTTTTTATTAACATACACTAGTTTTAATAACTTTTTATTTCAAAATATTAACAAATACTGAACAAGTATTGCTGAAATTGAAAGCATAATAAGCAATTCCTTTCTTACATTTTCAGTAGCTTGTATTGTTTTTCTGTTTTAAATAATATATTTAGTTTTTAAATATAAACAATGCTTAGAAAATGCAATCGAATATTGTATAAGAATAAAATATAATTAAAATTGAATATACAATAAACAGTCCCTTCTTTCTTCATGGTAAAGTATTTCCCGCTGAAGTTCTGTGGTGTTGCAAGGTTAATATTAATTCTTATCTCGCAAACGAGAATACTTGTTAATTTATATGTGGAGGCTCGAGCCAGCCGTATATATTTTGCAACGTAATGTAATACTTTAAACCCTATCTTGAAAAGTTATGTGTTATATTTAAATTGAATTAAATTAATATTTCTACCCACATTTTTAACGTGTGGTTGTAACAAAGTTAGCTTACATTTTTTTTTATTATTTTAATGGAATTACTTTTTGTTCAATTATTATTCTTAGCTGCATACTATAAGCACATTAGTCGATGCAAACCTTATTACACTCATTCTGCGGTGGGTATAAATATGCAATTTATTTGAAGGCATGTCAATCTCCATTACTTTTCGAAAACTTATGCAATAAGCTCACATAGTTACAAATTATGAAGTACTGATTTCAAAAAAAAAACGTGTATATAATACTGCCTCTTTGATGTTTTTAACTGTTTAAGAATTGAATATCATATTTTTCAAAGGTTTTTATTTCGCTCGTTCCCTCATTCTCACTCTATTTCGTTTTCATATATATATCACAATACAATAAAGACGCTTTCTACACTTATAGCCCCACACTAGGATTTTCTCCTGTGTCGTGGGTGCCATGGACACACAAAGACGA
>DWNE01010737.1:0-10180 GCA_018249875.1 Cecropterus toxeus
ACATATATTTAAATTATTTTATTGCTTTTTGGTGACATGGAAGTCGGTTTCTATTTTTTGTTAAAAAGTTTTATTGTGTAATCCGCCACTTCGTCCAATTTCACGCTTAACGCGCCTAAAGACGGATTTCAAAGATACATTTGACACACTTTCAAAGAGCCCTGTTCCTCAAACGGTTTAGAAAGATTCTGTAAAAATGTTTCTATAGATGATACATATCATACGCCGCTCTGAACTTTGATCTGTATTGGTATTTAATACTTGCTGGCCCCGTGGTTCCACTCGCACTAAACATTAAACATTAAAACAAAAAACGTCTACTTAAAAACATGTTTTATAATTGTGTATTTAATTTAACGCTTTTATGAGTTTTCGGCAAATATAACATAAAGGTATATAAAATACATACATTTGTAATGGTCATGTGATACCCAAATTGCAATGATATTAAGAAAATCGTCCCTCATCCCTTTTGTTTTCCTTATTCACAGGGGTCATTTCTTTTAATTATATAGCCTATGTCACTATAGAAACTATTATGATTCTAATGATATGTCATATGTCACAAATTGTCAAATTGTTTAAACTGTAACGAGTTCCAAAAAATATTTGTCCTAGATACATACGCATGAAAACCATTATTTTATTTGAAAAAGCTTGTGACAGAGTGAATGGATATTAATTAAATTAACCGTTTTACCATCACAAAATTGATATGGACGAAAATTCATCGAACTTCTCGGCGATATAAATAGAATTATTTTAAAAATATTCCCATTTTATCCAAATATCGTGTTACATACGACAGGAAAATTAAAAGTGAAACGAAGCATCACATGTAAATAATACATCAAGCAATTTACCGCATTTTCCTTACAAATATAATAAAATCATTAAATAAATTTTCTTAATAAATTGACGGTCGTATTTCATTCTTGGTATTTGAATTTGATGTTGTCTGCAAAAAAGAGGTTTTTAAAGGCTATTTAGCGCGGGGAAAATTGTCAGCTGATACATTTAAATGAGCGATAAATTCTTTACAAAATATCAGCTGACAAGATTTGCTGAAATAAAATAGCTAGCTGACTTTATTTTTTCAATATTTCGACAATTTGAGTTAAAAACTTGAAAGTCTTTTAAAAAATATCTAGAGATTAAAAAAAACGATTTCGTGTTACAAAATTACAAATATAAAGATTGCCTACCTTTATCGCCGTGCTCTATACGAAGCTCTCCAAAATTCTATCACAATTTTGTAGTATCCATAAAATGCAAATTTCACATTACACTCTTTTATACTGACCGTGCGATATACGTTTTGCTCAAAACTAGATTCTTGACCCTAATTCCCCGACCCGATTGAGTTGAGAACTGATACATAATTTAAGGGTACGGTGACGGGTTCGGTTCGGGTTTCGAGAAATATTGACGAATACTATCTATGAAAACGACGGGAAATATTTGCTACGTCAAATGGAAGGAAACATATTTACATGTTTTAATGTTCGAAGAACTCAAAAAAGCGAAACTAACGTGAGGTTCGCTATTGATGTAAAACATCTATAAAGGTCAGGTCAACCTGATTGTTGAAGTATCAATGCTTGTATTTATTTATTTTTGCGTCATCTGTACCATTAGTACGAGTTTGTCTTGTTTTTTCCAGACAAGATTGAGTCTTGTTTCTGCCAAAAATGCCCTCTGTAAATTTTAGTTCCGAAACAAGCCGCTAGGGGCGCTGCACGTAGATGTATGGGCAGAAACAAGACTCAATCTTGTCTGGAAAAACAAGACAAACTCGTACTATTGGTACTGTTTTACATTGTCGGAACTATTGAATATCGAATAAAACTTAGCGGGCTACGGTGTTAGTTCGACTTAGCGCAGTGTACTGATTGTAGGTGGCGTTTTTTTACTGTGCTTTTTATTTAGTTCAAGTCGCAATCTTATCTTCAATGGATATTTCTTGCAAGAACACGATATTTCACATCTGCTAAGCGTATCGAGACGGCATTTTTTTTGTTCAACAAGTCCTTTATTACGTTTTCTCAAAACGATCATTGTTTACGTTTTCTCCATATATTAAAATGTACATTGCACGTTTACATTTTCGTTTTCGGCGAAACCCTGCAATTTGTTTTTTTTTTATCAAACTGAAGTAGCGGAAAAGCATAAAGTCCACTTAATGGTGAGTGATTACTACCACCCATAGACCTATAAACAACTTCATATAGAACAGGGGTTCTATCTGATCACAAATGCATTGCCACGCCCAAGGACTAACATGGTCTCATATATAAGTGAGCCGGCAACCACATCCTTACAACGAAATGCATGAACTACGTCAGGCTTGAAATAAGTGGGGCGGTGGCACCTCCCCGGTCAAACTACACTGGTAGAACCAGCAAATTACTTTAAAATGACGGGCGAAAACGTCAACAATAAATGTTTTGAAACGTAATGAACTTGAACTAAGGGCACGTGACATATTATCAACCTTCGCTATGCTTCGAATTGTCCTAAAAGAAAATTTTAAAGATTTAAAGATTTTATTGAACATAGAAACAAAATTGACAGCAAAAAATTGATCGTTAATGACGGCTATAAATAATATAAAGAGTTGATTATCGTGAGTAAAATTTACCAAAATCATTGTTAGAGTTTTGGTGTCAAATGGCTGTTAAGTATCATCTTCAAGAAATCATTTAAAAACAAAACATTATATGTTAATGAAAACTAGCTGTGACACGCAGTTTCACCCGCGTTAATTAGAGAAAAAACTATTAAAAACAAACAAACATAGCATGATGTTATATAGCTTAAAGCCTTTCTCGATAAATTTGCTATTATACAATTCGTATGTTTCAATTCGAACCAGTAGCTCCTGAGATTAGCGCGTTCAACGAAACAAACTCTACCGTTTTATTATATTAGTAAAGATAAAAAAATCTCAAAACTTAAGACACTAGATACACACCTTTTTAGTCATTCATCAATACACCTGATAATGGAAACTGACTAAAAATTGTGGCAAGGCAGTAACAAAGTAAATACCTACAGCGTTTCATATTCCATAATCATCTTCAAGTACGGCTTCGTCCTCTGATCACATAAGTACCAGTTGACCACTTAACATCAGGGCTTAAAGACTCATAAGTACTGATACTCCAACCGATACATAATCACGCTTTAATCCTAAATCCCTTGCAAGGTAACGCGAGACCGTGTCTTATCTTAATAATCCCTAATCTACCCTAAGGGATACCCCGGAATTCATTTCAGTTCCGGACAATAGCGCACTCGACCCCATGATATTAAAGAGGATATAACCAGGAATTGGATAGATTGAACCAACTTTAAGGTATAATCAAGAAAAAAGGAAAATGGGCAATAAAGTTTCAAGCCTTAATATTAGTACAGATAACATTGTGTTCGTTTGGGATAAACAGTCTAATAGTCTAGGTAATCGTCTTCCAAAATATAAGTGCTAGAACCCTTTGCGGTTCGAATCCTGCATCACATCCACTCGTATTTCTGTCTTATAACAACCGTGTAGTGCTCATAAAGTAAAACACACTTTGAAGTGTGTTAAGAAAGAGACAGTTGAGGTGTTCCATTTTCGTCTTCAGGACAAGAAACAAATTTGTGGCCAATCGCCGGTGGCACTCTGTGGTTCTTTTATAATATGAAGCAACAAACGAACAGCAGCTCACCTGATGGTAAGTGGTTACTGCTGCCTATGGCCATATGTAAGCAGCTTCATATAGAACATGGGTTCTATCAGAAGTCGACCACAGATGCCTTGCTGCTCCCGAAAACTGACAAGGTCGCCTCACACTAAAAGTGAGCCGGCAACCACACCCATATGTAGTTATGGTTATATCTCGGGATATTTTTTATGATATAGAAGTAGCAAACGAGCATTAAGTCCATTTGATGGTAAGTGGCCACTGCCGCCCATGAACGTCTGTTATCAACCCCAGATAATATTAAAAACTTACCTGAGATTAGCCACGTATCTGTAAGCAAATTTATTTAGAACGGAATTTCTATCTGAAGTCAATCACAGATGCGTTGCTACTCCCGAGACCAAGATGGTCACCTCATGTTTAAGCAATCACACCGTGGTACAAACGCAAGAACTTCCCCACGCTAAAAATAGTTACGGCGGTGGTACCTCCAGGTCGAACTATACTGGTTCCTCCTAATACTAATATTATTAAAAAGCATACGAAGTTTATATATCAGACAAGCGCTGTTATCGACAGGGATTCAGTATATTCAAATACGTTAATCGACCTGCTCTCACTTACAATGGTTCGTACGAGCGGAGAGATTCAATATTAATGTTCACATAAGTGTAGCTATCTATCATAAACTTACTTATTCATGATACATGTCTATTAGTCTCCTTAACGGTATATTGTAGTCTACGACACTGTTTAATTTATAGATCCGTCACTTTTTATTAAATATGGTCTTTTTTTGTTGCCTAGCAAATAAATGCCAAATATAACAATAGGTATATATAGTAGTTTGTTTTTAGATTTTTTAGGGTTTTGTACCCAAACGGTAAAAAAGAAGGACCCTATTGCCAAAACTCTACTCTCCGTCTGTCTGTCACAAGGCAACATCTCATTATTCGTGTCAGATAGAACGTTGATTTTTTTACAGATTATGTGTTTTTGTTGCCGCTATAATAACAAATGCTGAAGAGAAAATAAAATAAACATTAAATTTAATTTTATTATTGTGGGCTCCTACAAGTACATCATACCCGATTCTTTGTTCTATATTACCAACGATAACAGATGGCCGCTTGATATATTCACAAAGTATTTATTCATAGATTCGTTACTTATAGTGTTAGTGATAGTTATACATTCGTTAATAACATACTGGAGGTTAGCCAGAGAAGCGTTGCTACCTCTGAGGACCAGGTAGGAACGCTTCGGATAAGTATGTCTCGCTTACCATGCCATTCACACCAGGATACAACAACGCATAACACTGCTGCTAATATGCAGAAATAGGTGTGGCGGCGGTGTTTCTAACGTCGAACCACACAGAGTGTCACCTTTCTAATTACGAGTACTACTTCCATATTATAAAAAAATCGGCCAAGTGCGTCCAACTGTTTTTAGTATTTGTTGACATAACGGCAACAGAAATACATCATCTGTGAGAATTTCAACTGTCTAGCTATCATGATCATGAGATACAGAGGGACTGACGGACCTAAGGCTGTCCGTCAGTCCGTCTGTTTGTCACCAGGCTGTTATTACAGGGTACCGTTTTTATCCCTTTGGTACGAAACCCTAAAACATCGGGCTTAATAAAGAATAACCAATACCCCACACAGATCATTTCGTATGAGAAATCTGATCTCGTCTCAACCGCCATCTGTCGTCGTGATCGGTACACGATCCACGTTCAGCCTACGAGCCTACGCGTTGTTGTTATTAGAATACCGGTCAAGTCAGAGTTGATTGGGAAAAGTAGTGTTCCGTACTTATCCATTAAATATAAAACAGATGTTTTTTTTTTTCTAATGTTCCATTTATCGTATAACAAAATAATAAATTGAGGAAAAACTTTGTGAGGATTTAGATAAAAAAACGAAATTAAAATTTGAGATTCTTAAACTTTTTTTAAGTTACAAGTCGAAAGCCACGAGTGCGTAGTCATGAAATTATGTAAAAAAAATAATAAATAAATAAATATTTTTTTGTACCTTTAATTATGTATCTTCTATTTTTTATTATCAATGTTTTAGTGAACAATAAAGATGTTTTGTATTGTATCAATTAACTAACAAGAAATATATAATGAAAAATGAATGTACAATCTTACAATCTTACAATTTTCGAACGAAACTGAATTCAAATTGATTTAACCGCTACGGTAAAATCAAAACCTGTAACTCCCGCCACACGTGCGCTGTGAATAAATTACGCAAAATAATACCACCAAACACCGCTGGGAGAAAATTTATTCGCTCACAAGGAAATAAACTGTTCCCTTGATTTGCAGTATTGAGCCCAGGAATAAAATTACGAATACAATCACGTTTTTTTCGTCAACGTAAATAAAAGTCAAGGGTGGCGCTTTACGAAATTGACGGATAGGTCCTTAAGTTATTTCTAATTAATTTCTAGTGTAGAAATTAAATTACCAACTTTTTGTGGTTTGTGTATATGGATGATTGATCAGTTATCGACCGGGGATGAAAAATGATTAAATTAGTAAAATGGCTATTGAAAAATAGGGGTTGGTGATAAAAGGGTAAAAATTTTGGGTTGTATGTATTTTTAATACGACATAATAAAAAAAAATAAGAAAATTAAAAAATTGACTAAAAATTAAAAAAGATTTTAAGGGTGGACAACCCTTATCACTAAGAGGTATGAAAAATAGATGTTGGCCGATTCTCAGACCTACTCAATATGCTCACAAAATTTCATAAGAATCGGTCAAGCCGATACAGAGGTGTACGGGAACGAACATTGTGACACGAGAATTTTATATATAAGATAATATTAAGTAGCAAACGAGCATGCAGTCCATCTGATGGTAGGTAAGTGACTTCTGTCGCCCTGTAATCAACACCAGATAAGGTCAGAGTCTGATGTGAGTTGGAACGCCTCAAATAAATATGTCTCGATTACCACATCTTACCCTTCAGATCAGAAGACATCAGCGCTTAGCACTGCTGATACTATGCGGAAATAGGTGTGGCGGTAGTGCTTCCGGACTTGAACTTCAAATGATTCTGCCACCCCCAAAATGTCTCTTATGGTAAAGGTTGTCAAACATATTCTGGTTTAGAGGAGATTATAGGAAAGATAAGATTTGTCAATACTTAGCAATACAGTTCTAGCCATACATTTATAGCCGAACTGAGCCAAGACTTGCGATTAATTTTGTAGGTATGGCACAAGACCACTTCCCAACAAGATGTCTGTCTATAGGCTGCTACTGTAGTTTAATAAAAGAACTATTATATATTACGAAAATCATTAAGTAACGCCGTAGAACGAGTATTGTGGAACTAGGAAGATACTCCACCGCACCTATTTCTACCGTGAAGCAGTTCTTGCTTTTCGGTAAAACGTGTGATTGCCGGCTCACTTTCATTTAAGGTGATCTTAGTGTTTGAACAGCACCGCATCTATTTTTGCCTTCAAACAACACCCTTATTCTATATAACGTTGCTTAAAGATGTCCATAGGTGGCAGTAACCGATTATTTATCATCAGGGATGTTGCATGTTCGATTGCTACTTCCATCGCTTACTGCGCACATCTCGCAATACGACAATGTATCAAAGCAAGCCCGAAGTAACACGATGTTTTATTTATTCGGGACATCGCAAATGTTTTTGAAACGGTAAGCGTTGGAATGTAAATATTGAAAAGTAACAAAGGCGAGTGGAAGTTAATTAGGATATAACCTGACATGCTAATTCCTTTGTTTGTTTTAGAAGCGTTTTCGCACGCTCTGACTAACTTTGCAGTTGGACTATTTAATAAATACCGACAGTTCTTTGAGAATTAGTACAAAGGTAATTAATTTAAAGAAGGTACTTCTTTATTAAGAAATAACTAATAAAGTGTATGTTATGATTATGTTAGTATAAGTTTTTAGTGTGCAATAAAGATTTACACTAATAATTACCTAAAATATTAGTGTATTCTAATATGATTTTTGTAATATAGGTGAAATCGTACCTAACCCCTTGTATTCTGTCAGATAACAGTCGTTGGCGGTGTTTTCTATATACAATCATATGTACTGCATCCGCTCCTTAAATCGAATAACATGAAAAAAATCCTTGTCCTTGTCTATTTGCATGCGCCATATTTAAAATTATATAGCCCATGTCATTCTGGTAACTGACACAATTGCAATGATATATAATATGTTACAACGCGTCAGGACGTTTTGGCTGTAGCGTGTACCAAAGAAAGAGACATACCTACCTACATAGGTATACTCGAAAAACATTATCCTCCTTCAGTTGGAGTGGTATAAAAACAGATACTGTGACCTATGGATGGAGCGGAAATACTTTCTGAAGCTACTATGTTTATTAATATTTAATAATTTATAATTGTGTTGAGGGAACGTAATAAGCTCGTACTAAGGGAGGTACTGATAAGGTACTGATCGGCCAAAAATATTCTGAAAAAAATCTCATATTAGAAGTTTGCCGGCAACCACGTCCCTCCACCATAACGCAGAACTCCTTCACGCTAGGTATATCTATATGTATAGCACACATGACCTTGGTCATTTGTCACAAGGAGGAAACCTTTCAAAGGTACCTTTAAAAGGTACCCGACGCTCTTGCGCTCTTGCTCTTAAGAGCAACGCCGGGTTATGTGGGATTATTACCGCACTAAGGGTCCGTCCTCAGCGCTGTATGGAGGACTCTGGGATCTCCAACGGATTACAACCGCAATCCTCAGAGCGCGATGTTCCTTTACCAATGAAAATTTACGCTTACCGGGACCTATATGTATTAACTACTAGCTAAAATACTCGTGTTTCACTACGGGATAAAAAATAATTGGCATCTTTTAGTAGTGGAAAATACAGAAAGCAAAAGTAGCCATTTGATTTCTTCTCGCCTGGACCCTTTTGTGAGTCCGGCGGATGGGCGGAAGGCCTAGCCTTCTACAAGCGGCCGTACCGCATCCCGTTAGGACAGGAAGGTCTTTGGAGAGTTGGTGAGCCATGGCGGAGGAATTTTTTTGTTGTTTTTTTTTTACATGTTATTGAATGATATCTTTTAAAAAGTGATGCAAAAGTTGCCTATAGTTGACCCGGTAAATATGTTACATCCATGCTAAATTTCCTGTAAATCGAATCAGTGGTATAGCGTGATTGAGCAACAAACAGACACACACCATCTCATCTTTATATATTAGTATGGATATATATCATAGCATTATGATTGGTGGCAAGATATGCAATAAATCTCACAATTATTAGCAGTTAAAACCGCAATCGGTTTAACATCTCACATAACTCATTCAACAGCTGATTCGTGTGATAAACGCAACACCACAAAATACATTACCATTACGTAATTACTTTAATTAAAATTCTGACAATGTTTGCGTTGCATCGAATAATCGCGTGTATAATATTAAAAACACATTCTTATGAAAAAAATATTGTCCATTTTATATTTATGAGACGTAAGAACACGATCAAAATAAAATTGCATGAAATCCGTCGTATATCTTTCTTTAGCCAATATTCACACTTTATTATAAAACTAGTTGTGCCCCGCGGTTTCACCCGGCACTACATAAGAAAAAAACAAACAGCTTAATGGTATATAGCCTATAACCTTCTTCTATAAATGGACTCAGTATTCCCTGAGATTAGCGCGTTCAACCAAACGCCTTGATACCCATATTGCCGCAATAATAAAAAAATCGTCTCTCCCACCTTTTTCAACTATTTGCAGGCATCGCTTTTTAAAAATTATATAGCGTATGTTACTTTCCAAACTGAGACGATTCTAACGATATGTCATATGTTACAATCTGTCAAACCGTTATGGCTGTAGCGTGTGCCAAAGACATTGACATACATACAAACTAACATACATACATACGCAACAAAAACATGACCGTCCTTCTAACGCAATTGGTAACTAAGGGTTTCCCACAGTTTCACTCGTTAATACACATTTGGTTGTAGTTTTAACAATAAAAACGGCATTTACTGTGGATCTCATCTGTTCGTATCTACGCGCATTCATCAGTCATGAGACCTGCGACTTAGTTTTTACAAACCGAAAGGAATGTGTAATATTGTTAACGCAATTATCTTTAGAAAAAATTACTTAAAAAGTTTATATATGAAACGTTCTGCGTATTTAAGTTATTTTAATTAGGTCAAATAAGTTAATAATAATGAAACATTTGGAGGATGTGAACTGATAACACGTGGTATGAACTTTTGCCTCTTAGGTTAGGGGTTCAGACGGCTCGGGATTCAAAATGAAAACTTGTAATTGTAAGTACATATATTTTTTGATATAAGGTGCGCACTTTTTTTATAAATATGAAGTAGCAAACGAGCAAGCAGATGGTAAGTGGTTACTGCCGCCCATGGACATTTGTAAGCAACTTCATATAGAACAGGGGTTCTATATGAAGTCGAC
>DWNE01010738.1:0-10180 GCA_018249875.1 Cecropterus toxeus
GAACATATCGACGCCAGAAAGCAATTTTGTCGTATCTCAAAAAGTGCACCTTTGAAAAAAAAACATTATCTTTCAAATTAGATGACTTACTAGTACCTTATTTTGTAAATATTTAAATTCAAACTAAACACTATTATGTTTTACCCATGAAACTATTTTAAAATTCGTGTAACTGATTTTACGTATATAACAAAAAATCGTATGTTTTGGATATACAACAAAATCGCTTTCCTGCATCAATATACAGATAATAATGCAATAAAATTTAACGACACAATACAATTTAGTGAAACTATTATTATGATTCAGTCATTCAGATAAAGTATGTTAATTTTTTAAACTATAATATATTTGAACATAGTTAACTCCTGCCCACTCAAAGATAGTCTTTAGAAGCACTAGTGTTAACTTGAATGAAAAAAAATAGGCAATATGTAGAGGATATCATATTGGATATTATAATAGTTGTCAGGACATCATGTTAAAAATTATTTATTATCATATAAAAAAATTACATGTCATACACGAGGGTTTGTAATGTATGTATAGGACATCACATTGAGTTTTAACTTTTCGTGGATTTTAAATTGTTATAATTATCAAAGGATTAACTACAATAAGCGATTCAATGACAAAAGGCATTTTTGATCATATAATTGTAATTTTTTTCATTAAATACCAATTATTATCTAACAAATCTGTGTAAAATATAAAGCCTGATTTATTATGATAGTCTAGAACAGTGTTTCCCAACCTTTTTAGGCCATGTCCAAACTTAACATTCCAAAATTTTTTATGCTCCCCATAATTTTTGGCTGCTTCTGACCAGGTCCCACCTCCTCCAATGTGTTAACTTCGAGTCTAGTCCATTTCTAATTTGCGCCCCCCCGTAACTATGAAATTGCTCCCTGTGGGACGTGGGCCCCACGTTGGGAAACACTGTTCTAGACAATGTGTAGTATATCATTTGTATTAATTTAATTACATTTATGTTTAGAAATGTTATACCATTGTTACTTCTAGTTTTACTACGTATAAAATGTGCCATATAATGTTTCATGTTGGTACTGTATGATGACAATTTAGTTTCTATGTTGACATTAATGACTTACAAATATAGGTATTTACATAAAAAAGTGTATTTTTAGTTAACCCACTTACTTTGTTTATTAAAATTTGATTTGTTTTTATGAACCTTTAAATTATTTGAAATGTGGCATGTGCAATGTCAACTAGACTTATATACTAAAAAACTTTTTCATAAATTCTTTACATTACAAGAAATGTCAATGTGTATGAGTGAGTTACCATAGCATATTAAAATGTATCAATTCCGCGATAATATTTGTCTAAAATCATGAGTATTAAAGTTAATACTGCTAATTCAAATGCATTTTTGCACTTTAATTAGCTTGTACTATACTACAATTTTATGTAGCGTACTTCACCCTGTCCATCACTAAATATTGATCTCTCTCTATACATCACACAAGTTCTTTTTAATGAGCTAGCAACACTTCTTACAGTACAATTTTTCCACATATCACAGTTTGCCAAAGCTTGATTAAACTCCACAATAAGATTATTCCTTCCTCCGTTCGGTCCAACAATATAGTCACATTTAATAGACTTAGTTATCATATCTTTGAGGCAGCATTCAAGCAGTTCATAGTATTCGAGCATATAATTGACAGGCAGTTCGTTGAGTTGTATACTAAGGGCTTCAGTCAACACACCAGTTATGAGAATATCATCAATCCAAAAGTATGGGTGATAAATTGCCTCCTTGCACAACTCCTTAGCTATTTTAGGGCTAATTATGTAATACCAGCCAGACAAATAGGGAGGATACATATTTCTAGGGTACTCATCCCATGTGACATACCATTTATTTTGTTTCTTTCGCCTAGGGAATGTATTATTTAAAATATGGCCCGAGATAAAGGATTCTCTTTGGGAAATTGGAATTCTATTGAGGTATTTGTATGTTCTATTAAAATCGAATACTATATCATCATCAACTTTTAAGATGAATGTAGCTTTTTCACAGACTGAAGAAGCCCATTGCAGTCCCATGAGGTGTTTGTATGTCAAGTTTCTGTAGTTTTCTACAAACGGACCTTGCAGAATGTCACCAAATATTTGGTTCTCGTTATCAATTGCTTCTTGGGTTATCTCTCTGAAAATATAAAGATATATTTTTTTAATTGGGAGTGTTATTTGATTTCTGATACAATCTGATTGTTCAGTACACTGGGATGTGTGTGTGATACTGTGAGTCATGAACATCTATAACCTACCATAAGAAGAAGGTTAAAGTTTATGCCCTGGAGTTTCATTAATTTATAATAAAATTGATTTATAATGACATTGACTTAAAAGGAGTAATTTTAAAATTTTATTATTTCAAATATTAGATAGTCTGGTGTCTGGATAGGTACTACAGCAATTCCTATTTCTACCTTCTAACTATTGTGTTTGGACAGATGAATGTAGATACAAACTAACATATAGGTGTTTATGATTAGTCTTTAGTGAAACCCCTGTTCAATATGTAGTGGCTAACAATATTTCCACAGTGAGCGGTAACCACTTACCATCCCGTGAAAAAAAATAAACAAATATAAATGAAGGTGTATTTAAGAGAGATCATTTTTAATTACCTTTCTGTTTGTGGTATTCTTGCTAATAAAAATATTCTTGTAGCATTGAATGATTTTAAAAACACCTGAGGCATAGCTCTCCTATGGGCGCTTCTTAGTTCCACATGTCCTACATATGATGTCACAATGATAACTATGAATGGATTGCCTGAAACAAATAAATATAATAAGTATACAAATTATCTCTATTTATTTCTTCTTAACTGATATTTTTTCGGAGGTGTTTTGAAGTTATATATGAAATCAATCACTGATTAAAAGCTGAATTCAGAAAATATAAAGAAAATTTTTGAATTTAATATAAAGTTAGTTCAAAATTTCTTTGTAAGCGTTAAGTAAAGGGTGTATTTCATAACCATGAATAGATGTTACTGGAGTAAAGGTAGTTAATTTTATTGTACCTTACAATCTAATATTTATAAAATAGATTAGTGTGATTTACGAATTATAAATTTATTTTGCTAATTGATTATATGCAAAGAATCTTCGGTTAATGGAAAAAAAATCAAGTTTATATGGTTTTATAAATTCTTTTGCCACAATCGACTCGTTGTCTATTTTTAAACATGAACACACTTACTTTGGCATGTAGTACTCGCAGGTTCTATATTCGGGTTCATAATAAAAATACTGTGTTGTTTAAGAATATTAATTGCATTGTTAGTCTCAATGTTGGATATACGATAAATCCAGATGACTAGAAATAAAACAGCCGTAATTACTGTATACAAAATATTTCTATTCATCATAATAATAAAGTTTCATAAAAATAAGTTTCTGTTTAAAGTGTTTTTCAATATTTTTCACTTGATTACGATTTGTAAACTCTTTCTGTATTGTACACAAGTATTTCGTCGCTTAAAATTCATCCTGTTAGATTTATTTATAGATATTTTTCAATCCCTTATATTCTATCAATCGAAATATTTTTATAAACAAGAATACTATATTACACTCTTTTACCACTGCATCGTATTTTTTTTATAATTTCACTGACAAATGACAATGTCATCACATCAGTGACAAAAAATATATTGCCAGGTTTCAGAAATCGGAGTCCAACGTGACCGATTTGTACGTCTGTAGTGACCGAGTAATTAAAGTACTAAAGTAGGAAGAACAGTAGGTAGCCTAAAAATAATTGTTGTGGATTTAGCTATAGATATTATTACTCTTAACACATTTAAGGAAAAAAATTAAAAACTTTTACAAACATATTTGCAAAAGATAAATGTCATTGTAAGTGCCCCCATAGGTCTATACAAAATAAAGACTTTTCATTTCATTTTACTCTATTAGCCACCAATGGTCATCGCCAATATTATAGATTTACCATATAAACGAGTAGTAGGCTGTATCACTAGGGCGTGAATAAATCGTTGAATGTACAAAATTATTACAGCAAATGGATACTTCGTATCTACATATCACTATTACCCTCGCTAATGAGAAAATACCTTAGCTGGCAACACTCGACATAAACTTGTTGAATATTTTTATTTTATTATAATTAAATAATTAAATATAAACCCGTATCAAATTAAGCCAATTTAATCATATTTTAGAATCTTGTATTTATATAAAAATCCAGTATTTAATTACACTCTGTAGTTACACATTACATAATTTCGACATCAATTAATTTAACAAACTCTGGTGTGTTGGTTTTTCAATACAGGTGTATTAACCTCGTTTATTTGTATCTAGTATTTATATACTTATTTCTTCGTCACCAAAACCGAAACCTCTTCGTAGGTATTTCGTCTTTCTGTCTGTTCGGCTTATATTAACCTTACCAAACCATAAACGATGACACGGTTAAAACCGAACGGATATAATGCAATGCAATATTTGCATTTTGTAGAAATAAGAAATAATCGCATTTTTTTGATAAGTAAATATGAAGTGGCTAACGAGCATGCTGCCTACCTGATGGTATGTGGTTACTGTCGCCCAGGGACATTTGTAAGCAACTTCATAAAGGTCGACCACAGATGCGTTGCTTTTCCCGAGGACTGAGATGGTCGCCTCATATAAAAAGTGAGCCGGCAATCACACCCTTGCACCCAAACGCAAGAATTGCATCACGCTAGAAATAGGTGTGGCGGTGGGACTTGCCCGGGCGAACTACATTGGTTCTGCCACCTGGAAAAAGAGTATTTTGTGGGGGTTACTCAAAATGAAAAAATATTGAAATTTAAATGGTTAATGAAAGGACCTATGTTATAAAGAGCAGTTACTCGTCTATTAACTCAATTTACCGAAATATTAAGTTCGGTCCATTTCTTGCTGTGATGTTATATTGTAATTCGAAAACATAGACACTTCCTGAGTTAGATTAGCCCGACTGCGTAAAACGTTTTTTTTGTTCATGATCATAATTATATCTAATTTAATGATTTATATGAGTTTTCGACTAAATAGTCATGTAAAAGTCATGTAAAAGTATTATAATATACCAATACATTTTTAAAATGGTTCATTTGCTAACTTTCGGCAATTTGGGTATCAAACTCATATTGCGGAGTTAATAAAAATACGAACCTCTCCCCCTTTTTCCCCTATTTGTAGACGCTAATTTAAAAAATAGATAGACTATGTCACTCTGCAAACGGAGACGATTCTAATTATACCTATGTTTTACACCACAATCCGTCAAGACGTTTGGGCTGTAGCGCGTGCCAAAGAAATGGACGTACATACAAACAAACATACATAAATAGAAATACACACTTCTAACGCAGTCGGGTAATAAAGAGATGAAAATTGAACGTAGAATAGCGCGCGGAATTTCGATAATAATATTCATTTACTGAGTTACCTTCACCTAAGGGCCATTGAACTAAACTAACATAGGTACAAATATCAAGTACTAGGTACTCAGTAAGTACAGAATTATTTATAATGTATTTATTATACAAATTAGTATAAAATTAGTTACTTGTGTAAGTAGTAACTGACTAACATCTGCCTGTTGGTATTTATTTGCATGCAATTTTAAACGAATTTTACTTAAAACCTAGATAAGTGGATAAATCTAAAAAATGTGGTAAATATCGCTGGGACAGACGAGTTTTGATTTAAATAAGAATTTCTAAATTTATTTCGTGTGCCTTCCATTTTGAGAATCAATTATTATATGCCGCACCCAAAAACCTTTACTAAACCTTAAATAACTATCTGTTACAATAATTGAGGCTTTTTAATTCAATAAAGGCTGTTTTTCTGGGACCCGTTATACCCGTTAGCCACCAGAGAACATAAGGAGTCGTTTTAATCAACCCTAAAAATACTCGTCTTGTATAAGCATAAAGTTGCTTAATAATAAGGCCTTATTTCTTTTTAAGATCGAAATTTATTTAAATTTGGTTAAAAATAAAAAGTTTACCGTGAAACCCAGTCAAACGCCCGTGTAGGTAGAAATATAACGTCCTTCGGAGCCCAGTTTACTGTGTGTTACTGGATAAGAAGAGTGGGTAACTGGATAAGAATTCACGAGCGTTACGAAGTAATGAGTGAAAGCCACACGCTAAAGTACCTAAATACTCGATACAAAAATAGCGTAGGTTTGAGTTGTCCTCTGAAAATAGCAAAATATCACGTTTGTGGTATGGGAGTCCTCATAAATATTTGCTTTATTGTTAAAAACTTGAATACAATGGTAGTTTGTTCTTCTGCATAAGTACATATATATATATATATATATTTTAACAAATTTAACCGTAACCAAATGGAATAAATATAAGACTTAATTACAGCCATGCTACATCATGGGTGTAATCAAGTTTGTTTTTCTTTTAAAATAGAACGAAAAAAATCGAACAGGAGAACATCTTTCTTTCTTTTCGAGGGGGAAACCTTCAAAAGGCACCCGACTCCGTAGGAGAACGTCTACCTGTCTTTCTTTTTTGCTGACCGCGGTTGTTGACCTCTAAATCCATGAAGATATTGTGATTTTATCTTTATCGGATAGTATTCATTTAGGTCCTGAATCCGACGTATAGATAAGTAGCAAGGTGTAGACGCAACTTGAAAAACATGTATATTAAATGAAATTATTTCTATTTTCTGAATATCGGGAAATATCTCGCAGATTACTTCGTTATAGTAGCGTACCAACCTACACGTTTATATGCACATAGAATCAGATACAGGGGCGATGTTAATTGACACGATGCGACGCGGCGCAGAGCAAACAGTCTCTGTCATTTTTATCATTAATAATGAAGTTGTTATCAAGTCCACCCACAACAGCATCCAGGAAGCTCAGTTGAGCAGAGAGCGCCGCGATCGTAACTTGCTCCGATACCGGTCTCGCCGCGACCTCAGACTGAAATTAAATTAAAACTGACACAATAATGAGTTTAACGATGAATCCACCGAATCAAATCAACGACGAGGAACAGGGGGACGCATTACGCGCTAAAATAATCACCATGGTTTGCCTTTTTAGCATTTCGATGCTCGTTGGATGTATGCCGCTTCTCTTGTCCCTAAAATTCCAATGGTTCACGAAATCCCAGAACCCTAATATGCGATCTTCGAATCAGCTGGTAGTCGGGCTGCTCTCGTTCGGCGGCGGTGTACTTTTTGCTACTACTTTCATGCACTTATTACCGGAGGTGGACGAAAATATTGAACTGTTACAAGGTGAGACCGATTTGTTTTTATCAAGTGGTAATGTTTATCCTGATTACCTATTAAAAGCCGGACGGAATAAATAAGAAAAATGAGTAGGTACAGATTGAGTAAGTGGGATGCTGCTAGAAGATTTATAATAGGTATTATTCACTATGGGTAGTAGCTACTTGAGCTACATTAAATGCAAGTACAATGATCGTGCAACGCGTAATGTACATTTCTTATGTAGGTAGATAGTGTAGATACAATAAACAAACAGCGTTTGTTCTAAAAAATGTCGGTTAATAAATGAAAAGTTCATTTAGTTATATCGAATTCCTTTAAATATTCGTGTTATAACCAATACCATTAAATACTGTGTTTTGTTTACCGTACATAATGTACTTGTAAAGTGAATTTTTCACATATGCACTAGCTTTTCCACGCGGTTCTGCCCGATTAGATCAATTACCAAGATTAAGAGTATCCTATATGTTACTTCAGGTCATAGACTATATGTGAGATACATGTTAGCCAAATCGGATAGTAGTTTTTACGTGAAAACACATTTACATTGTGTAAACATGTTTACATGTCATACCTACTAACTTTCAGATTGATTATATTATGTATGAAGTATGAATGAATTTGTAAACTTTTATGTTTAATTTTTTTCATATATTAGGTATATTTCATTTATTTAAGTAGTGAGAGTAGTTACATAAAGATTGATATTCGTAATATAGGTATCACTCGTCACAGGATATTTTAATGTTTGCCTGTTTTACGTATCAGACAAATTGATGCATTTTTTATTCGATTTTCCTATTATTATTTACTGACATATTTGAAACGAGTTGATGTAGTTAATGAAACGTAGTTTATGTAGTGACGATTCGTGATATTTTAGGTTTTTTTTTATAAATATGAAATAGCAAACGAGCAAGCAACCCACCTGATGGTAAGTGGTTACTGCCGCCCATGGACATTTGTATGCAACTTCATATAGAACGGGGGTTCTATCTGAAGTCGACCACAGATGCGTTGCTACTCCCGAAGACTGAGATGGTCGCCTCATATAATAGTGAGCCGGCAACCACACCCTTCCACCGAAACGCAAGAACAGCTTAACGCTAGAAATAGGTGTGGCGGTGGTACTTTTCCGGTCGAACTACAATGGTAATATTTTCATTTGATAATTAACGAATTTGATATGGGTAATATTGTCACGATAATAAAATAAAGTCATCTATATCCCCTATATGCAGGCGCCATTTTTTAAATTATATAGTCTATGTCACTCTAAAAACTAAGACAATTTTAATGATATGTTATACGTCACAATCCGTCAAGTTGGGCTGTAGCGCGTGCCAAACTTGACGGATTGTGACGTGTGACATATCATTAGAATCGTCTCAGTTTGCAGAGTGATATAGGCTATATAATTTAAAAAATGGCGCCTGGAAACAGAGGAAAAAATGGGGAAGAGGAACGAATTTTTATAGTATTACGACAATATGGCTTTCACATGAAAGCTAATAAATAGACCAATCTATTGACCGATATATATGCTGTAATACTTTTACTTGACTATTTTGGCAAAAACTCATATAAGCCTTAAATTAAATACTTATATATAATTATGAACAAAAATTCGTTTTAAGCAAAGGACTTCGAAAAGGAGGTGGTTCTATTTTCGACTGTATGTATTTTTTATGTATGTTCATCGCTTTCAGCGCCATTTCTGAGCCGATTTTCAAATTTATTTAAAAGGGTATACTCCTGAAAGGATCCCATTTTCACCAAATCGGGATCTGATGATGGGATCCCAGGAAGGTCGAGGGCAACCCTCAAATTTTGCAGGCACTAACAATGTTTTTCATATATTTCCTAAGTCTTTTGAGACATTTGAATATAGTCATCATTACCTCATCACGCTGAGCTGATGAAGGAAGGTACTCAACAACAACTCTTTAATGGTTCGTAATTAGGTGATTTTTAAATTAAAGTATTAATAAATATAGTTATTACTAAGAGATTATTAAGAAGAGACATCCGATAAAAAATAGACCTTTAAGTCCTCGACCCTGATGATGCAGGTTATTATAACTTATACACATACTCAAGCGTTATAATCTTAAATATTTAAACTCGACCACCATGCATACCGAAGTGGCCTGTAATTAAAAGCATTTAATTTAAGCCTAATCTAGTTCTTACTTGTAAGTGTAATGTATTGTCTTAGGCTATTCTTTTTAAATAAATAAATCTAGGCGTAGTCTCAAACTACAAATGAGGACTAAGTTAAAATTCCTCGAAATACACAACTAAAAGTATATAAAACCTTCAATCTGAAAGTCGAACAAAAATCGCGAGTAACCAAATTCAACATCAATTCCTAGACCAATATACGAAGAACCTTCAACACAAAGAAAGCCTCCATCCCTCTCCAACCCCCACGTTTGACAAGGACGGAGGGTATCGATTTGCCCGCCAAATTCCCATCCCCCCTTCTTCATCCTTCTAGTTTAGCACTGCGCATGAACTGGTACTAGGCAACGGAATCGATTCTGCCAAAATGGTTTGTCTATTTCTAGACACGTCGATTTATCTAGATTTTAACGTAATAGACAATCTATACTTATTATAAAAATGTGTTGTGTGTGCGTTTATTCAGGCAATAAACACTTATTTACCTGTTCAACTTATGGGCTTTTGATTTCAATTTTTGCAATGTTTTAATATTTTTTTATAAGAATGAAGTAACAAACGAGCATGCAGTCCACCTGATGGTAAGTGGTACTGCTCATGGACATCTGTAAGCAACTTCATATTGAACAGGGGTTCTATCTGAAGTCGACCACAGATGCGTTGCTACTCCCGAGGACTGAGATGGT
>DWNE01010739.1:0-10180 GCA_018249875.1 Cecropterus toxeus
GATATGCATTTGGTAAAAAAATGTTATTTTGATATTACAAACAGACACTTCAATTTTATTTATATGTATAGATTTACTATAGCAGATGTTGGACGCAGCTAACAGTCATCTTTCTTTGATTACAGAAATAGCAAAAGTGCGAGCAAGTTTATTCCAAATTAATGGAGTCAAGAAAGAACCATTAGTGCTACCAGAAGCAGAGGGAATTGTCACTACACTCACAGAAAAAGTATACGTGCCAGTCAAAGAACATCCAGATGTAAGTAATAGTCTAATAAATTGTACTACAGTATGTAACAATACAGGTACTGCCGGCATGGAGAAAAAAACGAAAACATTTATTTAACATGATAAACGATGTTTAATGAAGAATATACAGATATATGATTTAGAAGACTAAAATCAATCGCTTTGTTATTGTTATATTAATAGATATCACAATAAATGTAATATACAATATTACTAGTAGAGAGTGGTAAAAAAGTTCCGCATGATTATGTGATAATTGCTGTGAATTTGATTGGCAGAAAAAGGTCTGAACGGTTTATGTCACGCATTCAACGCAAATTTACAAACGGAGAAAGTATAATTAAATTTTATCGCTTAAGAACATAATAAATTTATAGAGGAAAACGGATTTATATATTTGATATTAGAAATGCTTTATAGCGTATAATTTTTCTTTAATACTAGCTTCTACACTTTCTATTAACATATTATTACATAATCATTTCTTAGCTAAACATAACGTAATTTTTATACCTTTCTTTTTGACACAGATTTATTTATTTAAGATATGTTTACGGGTTAAAATCAGGTAATAGCATGCCGCTTTTAAAAGTGTACACATGGCTGATTACATCGTAGATTGAGATAAGTGTCATAAGCCTTAAGTTACTGCAAGGGAATAGAACAAGCGAGCTATATAAATAGAAATACAAGGTTGTCAGCTTACTACATTTGGTGACTTATGTCAGGGCGATCTCGTGTGAGCTCGAATGGCTGAAGCTCGCACGAATCTCAATGATAGAGCCCATTCATTGTAACACACGACTCTAGGCTCGTTCGCGAATGAATACGTTCAATACTTATTTGGGCTAACAGTTCATTGACCTGGATGAATAAAATTAAACTTTTGCCTGAAGGTACATCGTACGCTACGTATTGATTGACGTCGATGAAATTCTGTTTCACTCGCAGTTTGTCTAAACAAATATTTGCAAATATGTAACAAGTTAAAACAACTATAAACTATAATTAGTCATTAGGTACGCATTAATTCTTTAAAATTCTTTTCTGTATCTATGTATCGTTACAGTCCGGTTCTCCTGTATCATGTATTCAAAAATTATGAGTAGTCTGTGCTTAGTATTCTCAGCATAAAGTTAACCAAGATACATACTTCCAATGAACGTCAGTTACTGCGAGAGGTCACATGTCCCCGCTTCCAGTTAGTGATCGATTGTTGGCGCCAGTCATGCGTCCAGCCCAGCTTGCCTTACAAGGAATGGCTGATAATCCTATACAAATATTCGGCAGACTTGGAAATTAAAATTTATATAAACTCATATAAAACACACAATAACAACTTATCTTACCTAATTTTGAGAAGAATCAAGTGAACGTTGGGAACGCGTAACTATTTTAAAGAACTTGCTTTACCATCCTACTTTATGTATTTACGGTCTTGTGTGAGTCGTGCACAGCAGATTAAGATGAAAGGCACTAAGTCATAAATTTCTCGGAACTTTTTGCTGCCAATCGGTATGGGAAAAAGGAAACCGTTCCTGAGTTACTGACAAATGAAGTAAATCTACATTTATGTCGCATGTTACGTATAAGCTAAGGTTAGTTAGTGATCGATTGTTGGCGCCAACCACGCGTCCAGGCGTCAAACCTTCCTTACAAGGTCTGACGTTTCAAGATTCTATGAGTAAAACATTTTTTACGCGGATAGGCTTGCTCATACTTTATTCATCTATCAACCGCTCTAATGTAATGATAAATGGTATTCCGTTGCGTATATGGTTTAGTGGAGTCTGTTACATGCACGGAATAGCTGGTAAGAAAGGCTTTTTTGGCCGTGTCTTGGTAGTTTGTGTCCGATCCCATATATTTTTGTAAATGTGTTCAGAATATGCAACTTATATTGATAAATTTGTTTTTCGTACTTGATACAATAAAGCCTGTTGCCGGAGGCTAATATTAAGCGTCAAATTAAGAACTGACATTTTAATAGCGATTTCTTGCAACAAGTACTAATAGCATTCTATTCGTTTTTAATAGTTACAATATTTTCACGTCCACTTCTTACTATATTTATTTATGGCCTGTACTAAGTTTAGTTCGTCGTATTAATATTCGATTGCGAGACTAGATTTTGCTCAAGCTGATCATCCGGATAATTGTCAAGAATCCAACAATACGAACGTAAATCTTAAGATGAATTGAACATTGAACGATATTGATTGTCGATCAAAAGAGCCGTTCCAAGACATCAGCCACGTGAAATCATAATGGAAATATTCCCTTACGATGGAGTCACTGATTCTGAGAACCATTAGTTTGCTATAGATATTATGTATAGAAACAAAGATAGATTTTATCCATATTACTAAAATAAATTTATTTATTTAGTCAGATCGCTGATTTTTATGCTAGATAATTCTTTGCGCTTAATTATTTGGTTAATAGATGGAAAAAAATATTGATGCGTTCTAATTTTTGCCGATATTGACGTTAAATATTGAAAACTAGAGGAAAGCAATAAAACACTCAATATGTCAAAATAGTGTTTTTCTCAAAATTCATCACTACAAACTTGAACGGAATGCGTATACAGTGGTAGTTATTTATTTTGGCTATTTAATCGCTCGCAAAAACCTGGTTGTAAAGTAAACGGCAGTATACTACAAATAGAACTGAATACGATTAGTATGCGAACACATTGTAGGAACAATGGCGGGCCTCGCTGTAACCGTGACTAATCTACGAATGTATTGCAGCGCCGACTTTAAAATCGTCGTTTACAGCTTTCATACGCACGTTTGTTTTGATATTTAGCAAACTTACGTATGGCTATGATATATTTTGTAAGAAGTACCTACATGAGTTTCCAATTTCAAATTCATTTGTGTATTAGAAAAAAAATTCGCTTAGCGAAAGCTGTGCAATATTCTTAAAAAGGTTCTTAAGTAAAATAACTTCGACCTTTATTTGCATTTTTGTATGATATTCCGTTTTCTACATGTATTATTATTGATCCAACTATCCATCAGCCTTTCGAAATCCGCTGCTTGACATAGGCCTCCCCTAAACGGCGCCGCTCCAACCGGTCCTGTGCCTTATGAATCCAACGGTTTCCTGCTGTCTTCTTTAGGTCATCGGTCCACCTGTATAGTAAATATTATAATTTTAGTTATTTTAAAATATAAAATTCCATTCACTCCCTTTATACACAAATTTATTATCTTATAGATTTCTTAATTATGCTGCTTGAGCTAAGTTATAGCAACTCTTAGCTAAGCAAAACGACTGTAATTTAAATTTTACAGCATTAATTTACGAGCACGTCAATATTCTTGGTAGAATTGCCTATACCTACACCATAAATATCACATGTTTCTATGGAAATATTGCTAAACTTGTGTGACAATCCCATTCTTTATTGTGTGTTTAAAAAAAAAAACAGGTTTTGTTTATGATTCTATTGTGTTCTGCAATGCTAATTTAGAAATTTGCTTATTATCAAATATTAGGAATACCTCCTTATATAAAAAATACGATAAAAAACATTATTCAAGAACATAACAAAATGACTCTTTAATTATTGTGATAATATCGTGTCGTACAAAGATATATAGCGGAGCCATTAGCGGTTCTCTCTAGACTATTTTCTTCAAGTAATAACGTTAAAAATTATAGTATCACATTCGAAGTACTTCTAACTTGAATTGAACGCTTTGGTCGCAATCTAACCATTTGTAAGCTGCTAAGCAATTATTATGCTAAGTTATTCCTGTGTCCTAATCAAGACTCAGCAAAACACATAAATTAGGAATAATTTGAATTTTACGAGGCGCTTTAAGATCAGTCGTATGTAGGTCATTTTCAATTTTGTCTTTAGAACTTGTTTGTGCTCTTTACGTCACGTGAGGATTATCTGTTTCCTATAATTTATAGTCGTGCCAAAGAGCACCACAGATGTCTGGATAGTAAATTAATTCTGGAGAGCAACACTGATATTCATCATGATTCATGTTCAATGCTTAGGATTTTGTTTCTATTTTACTTTGGTCTTGTATATCTTTGTCTATCTTCTGTGGTAACAATAGTTCTATCGTATTTTACTTATCGTAGCCTTTTGAAAGGTATTTTTGTTACTGACTTTATCTTCTTGAATAACGTGTGTTTTACAACGTTCTAAAGTAATTTTCTGATATGTGTGCACATTATCAATGTGTGCGTTGATATAATTATCCAAATTCCATTATACTGTTTCTTGATATAATACGCAAATAAAATAATTTCCGCCAAAACTGGCAGCGAGTTGAGTTTTGCTCGTCCGGTTGTAACTTTAATTAAATTATGGGAATTTGTAGTTGTTGTCCTATATATTGGATCAACAGTTCTTAATATGTTTTTTTTTTATCTTAATTAAGATGGCGTTAACGGCATAAAGCTGCATGATATTAATTTCGTGATGAATTGAATATTTTTTAGTGTTACCTCATTGAAATTGAGCAGGCAAAAGAGAAACAAAACTAAAATCAATTGCGTGACTTTTGAACTATGAATATTATTTATTGTAATTGTTTCCCTGTTTGTATTTTTGTTAGTTAATACGCTAAGTAAACATCGGAAAAAACAATTAGTGTAAGATACAACAAAGACAAGTATCGCGTTACACGTCTTATAATTTTGAGATACATAGGTTCTATCATACCAGCCACTAACTTTGTGGAGAGTTAAAGCTAGATTGTGGACTGGTCTCACTGGTTTCTCCAGCTTAGTGTTGGAACGCGCATATCGATTAGCTTACCGGCCTCATAATTATTTAATTTATTATGCATCTATTTTATACTGCATTTAATAGTGAATTTAAATGTATTTGCATTACATAACTGCTAAGTAGGCAGATCGCATCACGACGTAAACCGCACAATATTGTCCGATGTATATAATTTTACGATGAAGTCAATAATGATCTGCAAAACATATACATATTTCTAATGGTTTTGCACATGTCCGATGTAACATCGCGTCATATTACCCAAACAATACGTAATAAAATTGTGGCTACAAGTGTAAGAAATAACCTGATCAGGTTTATAAGAGTCTATCGTCATCGCTATTTCGATTAAATCTTGTATCATCTTCACTATGTTATCTACAACATATAATTCGAAGTTTAGTTTGTACTAAAACACTAACTTTGCGTTAATCTGGTTAAGAATTGACATAAATGGCGAATCTTTTAACAATTTTTCGTATTGTTTCTTTAATTGAAACATTCTCACTAATGTCCATAGGATTATTTTTGGTATATAATCATACGCGTTAAAGCTTTCCAAACTTTGCAACACGTCCTTACGAAGTATAATTGACAGACCCTGTTGCATTTAATCAAGATCGTATCCATTTGAAAGATGAATTCTCCCATTCCCATGGGACCTGTGGTTGTGTGTTTACACTAATTCTTTATTAGTTAACGCTTATCAATGTACCTATCAACTTTTTCTGTGAATATCAAATGACATTAGAATATCGACATCGCATCATTCAATCTCAAAGAGAACCAACGTCGCCTTTTACGATCGACACGTTATTAAATCCTGCCTTATTGGTGTGTTCCGTTATTGCGACTTTTTGCTGATCATCGTAGATAGTTTACAGACTTATCCGATAGAAAATGGATAAACAACAGGCGAGGAACAGTTTTTTCCGGGCAAAGTAATAAAAAATAGTACTGAAATATACAAGATAGAAATCAATATTGACGAATAACTCAAACTTGTCGTCAGTAATTGTTAAAAATTAGTAAACGAAAAATAGTAATAAAGAGCTGACGGATTAGTTAACATTAGTACCAATTCCCAAAGTCAGGTCAAGAGATATATTTATGAGAAAATTTAATGCAAATTTTCTGCTAAAAATAGTTGATAAGCTCCGTATTACACCACTGCTTTTAAAGATTTTAATCTTCATGCAAGTTTATTTCTTAAATAACAAGTTCTAGCTGAAAGGATATTTACCGCAGGTAATTTAATCTTAATACGGACTATGATATAATTAAGGGAATGGAAAAGATTCATCGCAACTGTGCGATCTTGTCGTACTCGTTACTTGTTTTCTACGAC
The DNA here is from genome assembly GCA_018249875.1 of Cecropterus toxeus. Taxonomy (NCBI): domain Eukaryota; kingdom Metazoa; phylum Arthropoda; class Insecta; order Lepidoptera; family Hesperiidae; genus Cecropterus; species Cecropterus toxeus. The sequence continues at coordinate 6,360 of DWNE01010739.1, forward strand.
AAGTTTCTAAGTATGTGTAGCGCCGAAGAAATACGATACGCTGTCCTTACAAGGGTGACAAAAAATGCATAGACACGGACATAAAATATCAACAATTGCAGTCGAGATGTTTAAAGCTCACGTAATGGACCTATAACATTACAATTTATGATGACGAGCGAATCTGTAAAGATATGTTTAGATATGTGACTGACTACAGGAATATACGTGGATATATCATCATTATAGTTTCAGTTTTGACTCGTCCACTGTATGTTTTATTATTTTTGCTATAATTAATACCTATGTTAATGTTAACAAATTAAGCTTCATTAAGTACTTTTCGCAGTCCTTCTTCTATCACATGCTTGAAGTTTATGAGAATATTTTCAACATCAGTATATATTGTTTCATTGGTTAAATGTGTCTTAACTATTCGCATCAACATCAGTTTTATAGATCTTATTAATTTATTGTGCCAGCTGTGATACAATAACAAAAATATATTTTAAGGGAACTAAATGAAATTGAATCGCTGAGACATTTTTTCATTTTTCACTATCGTTTAAATATTAAAATCCAAAAGAATGCAGCATTGACGTGAAAAATGGCGACAAATTATTTAATATTAAGCGGATTCTGTTTTACAATACAAAAGTAATTTACATTCAACGCAAGTAGTTGGATTATTAAAACTTCATGATTTTTGAGGGTGGTGGCACTTTGTGGTTGAACTAAGGCGGTTCTACTGCTATAACTGTCTTGAAATAGAACACTAGTCTCTGCTTTTTCTTGTTTGATGTGTGATAAGATAACAATTTTGTTTGTTATTTTTACTAATCCTTTACCATCGACTTCAAGTGTCTTGTGTTAAGCGTTTTATGAAGATTGCATTTTAGGGTTCCGCATCCAAAGGGTAAAAACGGAGCCTTATTATTAAGACTCCCTTGTCCGCCAGAAAGACTGTGATCAGGCTGTATCTCGTGAAACTTAACAGTTACATAGTTAAAATTTTCAAAGATGATGTATTAAAATAGACATTTGAGAGGGACTATTTTCCAAATATGCGGTTTTGCCGTTTGTCATAGAAAATCGAATCGCACCTCGCTGGTTTTGTCATTATAATCATGAAGAAGCAATAAATTAAAATTCTTTGCCTATAGAATTCCTACTCACTCAGGAACGTGCATCTAAATTATGTATCTAAGTCTAATGTTACACTAATGGTATGTTTGTTTGGTGAATGTTTCTGACATTTGTGACAAGAGCTGTGATGATGTAAGTTTCTGCTTATGTTTTGTGTTAAGCGGTTCTATATTAAAGGGATTTCTCAATGACGATAAATTTTCATTCGAATTGCACGTTAGTAAAGTTTATCATAAAAGTATCATGGTCTAATATTCTACAATTGAGTGATAATGACTAAAGTTACTGAACGAATGCTTGGTTTACGGGAGTAGCCACGTCTGTGATGCACTTTATATCAGCGGTTCTAATAGAAGTTGCTTACAGATGTCCAAGGGCAGCACTTACCATCAGATGGACTGCATGCTCGTTTGCTAATTCAACCTGTAGTGTTAGTTTCAATGCCGTAACACTAACTTTATACGTATTTCTATTCCCTCTTAGTTTTTTTTATCTCTATCTAGTATAGTCGTTACTAACTGCAGTTAATGCTGCAGTATTTTGACATCCTAGTCAAAATATTCATCAAAAGTATTAATAATGAATATTAGAAAATGAATTCCTAGTAGTTTTACTGATATCGGGATGGTCGACCGACTTTCATATATATACGTACGGCTTGATGATTCATTAAGGAGGCAGGCTATATTTATATATCCGATAACACGGGATGTTATCTGCACGAACACAAACATGCCTACTACTTCGGCTTCCAATTTAATCTGGTAAAACGGCTTGATTTATGTTACACGTGTTACCGCCCGTGGCTTCGCCCGCGTGCTATGCAGGACTAATCAATTTTAGAAATGAAAATTCTTTAGGTACGCCGTAAAGGGAAAAGTGTTGATGTTACGGAAACGGTTATGCTGGGGCGTTGAGTTATAATTCTAATTGATTATTTAGTTCTATAGATGTGATATGATAATATGATACGTACCAATCATATTGTATTTATAAATAGTTGTACATTTTTGTGTGTACACAATATACATAGTCTTGTCTAAGATAGAAAATTTAACTACTTTCAAGAATTTTGATAATGAAGCAATTATTTATATCATTTCCTGTAACCCGTGTAAAGGAGAAACATTGATGACATGTTTATCAAAATTACCCAAAAAAATATATACATATTTGTACCTGAATTATTTTCCTGTTTGGTATTGTTTAGTCATTGTGAAATAGTTTTAAGGGAATTAATAACTACTCACAAACATTAATTTCGTTATGGAACTAAAATTAAAGCATATAAATTATTCGCGATTTCTAATTAAAGGGCATGAAGCTTTACGGATTTTGTTGGAAATTGATTTTGTCAGGAACAAAAATCCCAACAGTAGGATATCTATATCATAAATACTGTTGTCATAGCCATTTTGTATAAATTTTCCAAAATTTTATATTTATCAAATTATTCTTTATGCTTCAAATCATTCCTTAAGCATGTACGCACAGAGTACAAATAACGGCTTCATCACATTACATTCCGTCTAATACTTATCCCATTTCTATTTCATACGTGATTTATAAAACATACGATTTGTTTTTTCACAGTAAACGTACTAAAACATTTTATGGCTTAAGAGTTCGAACAATTGTTTTACGCAAACATCTCAGACGCAGTGTGTGTTTTATCATTGGCGAGTGCAAACACCAGTAAAAGCTACAGCGCGGAGATAAAATAATTCTGGCTAAGAAGGTAGCTGAAATAGCATAATTTTGCGTTACGGTGCGTTTATAGAGTTGTTGATCGAGGTCGGTAACCTATTTTCCTTCTATGTTATGTAATTTATAATTAAAATATAGTGATACTTGTGGACCCGTCAAATTGAAATTAAAGCTATATATGTTAGTATTTCCATAGGATCACATTTGTTTGCTTCGCATAAATAACGGTACAAATCAAAACACATCAATTTTAAGTATCTAGGTGTATCCAAAATGTTTATGATACAAATATGATAAAAACAAACAGCATTGTGTAATTCTTGCCTGACTTCTGTAAAATTAGCGTGTTCCAGTTGTGTTTTTATTCAATCCAAGCAGGAGAATCAAATTGGAGATTTATACAAAAAACAAATGAATAAGCTAAAGAAAAGCTAATTTTACGAATTACAAGACACCAATAAAGATAAAAGAATTAAATTAAAGATTAAAGATAGCAAAAACTTAAGTAGTATACTTAGGAACAGAAATAGAGTTAGAGCTGTAGGACACATAGAGTTGTAACTGATTCACAATATAACGAAACATTTTTACGTATTCTTAGTGACAAAGTAACCATATTTTCAACAAGTAGTCCCGTTGAGAAGTTCAGTAACACCTTAAATATTTGCAATGCAATTCTCCGGCAAATATGTATTTCCAAAGACAGTTACTCCGCTCTTTGCACTATTCATATTGCATAGGTATTATAAAATAATGAAATTCTAAATAAATTATTTGTAAACACGGTCAATTTGTGCTATCTATGTTCTTTAGAAATAATAAAATGACCAAAGTGAAAATAATAATTTGATACTATAAATTATTTACATTATCCTTTTAAATTAATGTGTTCATTCAAATTCGTTTCCTTGTTTTTTTTTTAACTCGCTTTTATTAGCTTCGGTTGTATGTATGTATGTATGTAACGGAATCTTTGAGCTCAATTTTCA